>JAJJWW010010105.1:0-93932 GCA_023531295.1 Papaver armeniacum | reverse complement strand
GTTTGGCATCAGTTGGCTCATATTCCTGTTTGGCAACTGTGTGAGTCCCAGGCCAGATAATTTCCGGCATTGCTTAGATTTTCCCTTGCAAGACGAGGAAGGAAATCGTTGGTCAAATAATCTATTTTCCACTTGCAGTGTATTCTCTTGGAATGATTTGTCCCGGTGTTCGTTACAAGATTGGCTTGCCTTAAGTGGCTTAAGCACTAGTTCTACTGGAGACAGTTGTTTCTTTGTCGGACCAATACGTGTTGGCATGTAGGTGGTGTTTGGTTCTTGTGTGCTGGTTTGGCTCTCTGCTCTGGCGGCAGGCAGCAAGCCGATTACCTCTTCAGTCCCGTCCCATGTTTTCCTTTGGAAAACACCCGTTTTAGTTCCTATGTTGCCTACCTTCTCGAGGAAGGTATAGATTTTGTCCCTACTTCCTATTGCGCCTCTCGCTTGCTCTCTAGGAAGTGGCGCAGATAGCTCTCGACAAAGTCTCAGTTTCCCATTGTCCAGTGATTACTTCTGCTCATTCTCATGAGCCCATAAGATCTTTTTATTCCCATGGATGCATGAAGCCTTACATTGGGAGCTAAGTACTTCCAAGCCCAGGAAGAGATTTCAAAGATATTGCTACTCTTCTTTATCATGACCGGTCTCGAAATAAGAATGGTCTAGTCTGCCCACGCTACAAATTTGGGCTTTCACATGGTGGGTTAGCTTACTGGTTTCTGCCTAGAGAGCGGCATGAAATTCGCGGCGAGTCCGTGCAGAGAGATAGCGTCATTGAGGATACTACCTGGTTGATCACTGCCCAGTAGTCATATGCTTATCTCAAGATTAAGCCATGCATGTATAAGTAGAACTAATTCAGACTGTAGAAGCTACGGATAGCTCATTACAATCAATTATAGTTTGTTTGATGGTACTTGCTCCTCGGATAACCGTAGTAATTCTAGAGCTAATCATTACAGCAAGCCCGACTTCTGGAAGGATGCATTTATTAGATAAAAGGTCGTGCGAGCTTTGCCATTATCAGATAATTCATAATGCTTAGTGGATACTCGCAGCCTTTGTGCTGCGCGCATCATTCAAATTTCCGCCCTATCAACTTTCAGTGGTAGGATGGTGGCCTACTATGGTGGTAGCTGGGTGGCGGAGAGTTGGGTTCGGTTCGGAGAGGAGCTGAAAGCAGCTACCACATCCAAGGAAGCCGGCAGGCGCCAGTGACCCAATCCTAACAGGGAAGTAGTGACAATAAATAACATATCACTGGGCTCTTGAGTCAGTAATTGGAATAAGTACAATCTAAATCCCATATGAGGATCCATTGGAGAGGCAAGTACGGTACCCAGCCAGCGGTAATTCCAGCTCCAATAGGCGTATATTTAAGTTATTGCAGTTCAAAAGCTCATGGAGTTGGACCTTGGGTTTGGTGTCGTCAGTCCGTCCCTTTGGGTATGACACCGTCGTCTAAATCCCTTCTACCAGCGATGCGTTCCTAGCCTTAATTGGTAGGTCGTACCTCCGGTGCTGTTACTTTGAAGAAATTAGAGTGCTCAAAGCAAGCCCAAGCTCTGGATACATTAGCATGGGATAACATCGCAGGTTTCGATCCTGTTGCATTGTAGTATCAGGATGGAGTAATGATTACAGAGGGACAGTCAGAGGCATTACGTATTTCATAGTCAGAGGTGAAATTCTTGGATTTATGAAAGGCGAACAAGCTGAAAGCATTTGCAAGGATGTTTTCATTAATCAAGAGCAGAGAGTTAGGGGGCTCGAGAGGCAGTCGAGATCCCGTCCTAAGTCTCAGCCATAAGCGATGCCGACCGGGGATCGGCGGATGTTGCTTTCAGGACTCATGCATGGCACCATAGAGAAATCAAAGTTTTAGAGTTCAGAGGAGTATGGTCGCAAGGCTGAAACTTAAAGGAATTAGTGGAAAGGCACCACCGGAGTGGAGCCTGCGCTTATTGCTCAACACGAAAACTTACCAGGTCGGACAGCAAGTAAGGATTGACGCAGTGAGCTCTTTCTTGATTCTGGGTGGTGGTGCATGGCCGTTCTTAGTTGGTGGAAGCGATTTATGCAGTTAGTCCGTTATGAGCGAGACTCAGCCTGCTAACTAGCTATCACGGAGGATTCCCTCATGACCAGCTTCTTAGAGGACTATGGCGTTTAGGCCACGGAGATTTAGTATGCTGGAGTCTGCTTGATGCATAGATGTTACGGGCACTTGCTGCGCGCTACGCGTGCTTATTCCATAGTCGTTATATAGCCTTGACGTGGTCAGGTGTCTGCCCGAAAAGTTCATCGTCAGTGGGGATAGATCATTGCAATTGTTGGTCTTAAACGAGGAATTCCTAGTAGCGGCGCGAGTCATCAGCTCGCGTTGACTCGTCCCTGCCTTTGTACACACATGCGAAGTCGCTCCTCTGGAATTGAATGGTCGGTGAAGTGTTCGGATCGCGGCGGCCGTGGCGGTTCGCCGCCGGTGGCGTCGCGAAAGTCCACTGAACCTTATCATTTAGAGGAAGGAGAAGTCGTAACAAGGTTTCCAGTAGGTGAACCTGCGGAAGGATCATTATCGAAACCTGCCAGTGAGCGGCCCATGAACACGTGAGATCCAATTTCGGTGGTGATGCAAGTGGGAGAGATCCCCCTTACTCACCGCTCAGTCGGGGAGTTAGCTCACTGCCTCTCTTCGTGCTGAAAAGCAGGCCCAAGGCGCAGTAGCGCAAAGGAAAAAACAAATGGATACTAGCGTGCCTCTTCTCTTTATCACTGCCTCGGTGGGGAAATACAGCTGGTAGAGTGTCGCGAAATCCAATCTTGAGCGACTCTAAGCAGCGGATATCTCGGCTCTGCGCCGATGAAGAGCGTGGCGAAATCGATGCCTAGTGTGAATTGCAGAATCCAGTGAACCATCGAGTTTTGAGGCGCAGAAGTTACGCCCCAAGCCTTGGGCAGAGAGCACGCTTGCTGGGCGTCACATGCCAAGTCTCCCCTCCAACTCCATGTCCTTGGCAGCCTTAGCGGCATGTTGGCATTATGCGGTGAATGGGAGGATGTGGCCCCGTGCTACCTTGAAAGTCAGGTCGGTCTAAACACGGGCCACAGGAGGCCGGCATCACGGTCGTGGTAGTGAAGCACTCGTTGTCTCTCTTCATTCCACAGATCCAGTATACTGCTGCACCCTCAGTGAGAGGACCATAAAGAACCCATCGGGCCGTAATTCGGCTCCCACTCTGCGACCCAGGTCAAGCGGGACTACCAGCTGAATTTAAGCATATCAATAGCGGAGGAAGAACTTACAAGGATTCCCTAAATGTGGCGGCAGGCAGGAACAGCCCGAGCTAGAGAATCGGGCCAGCCCGCTGTCAGATTATAGTCTGTAGAAGCGTCCTCAGCGTGGATCAGGGCCCAAGTCCCTGGAAGAGGCGCTTGAGAAGGTGAGAGCCCGTCGTGCTCGGACCTATCGCACCACAGAAGTACGCTGCATCGGCAAGTCAGGTTGTTTAGGAATGCAGCTTAAAGCGGGCAGTAAATTCAGATCAAGGCTAAATGCTGGCGAGAGGCCGATGGCGAACAAGTACTGCGAGGAAGATGAGAAGGACTTTGAAAAGAGAGTCAAGAGTGCTTGAAATTGTCGGGAGGGAAGCGGATAGGGGCAGCGGTATGCCAGTCGGATGCGGAGCAGTGATGAGCCGATCGCCGATCGACTCGAAGTGCGGACCGATGCAGATTGAGCGGCGTCCCAAGCCAGGGCTGTAGTCATGCCCGCGGAGGCGTCAGTCGCCTCGATCGTGAGTGGGCAGCCACGCGCCTCACGGCGTGCCTCAGCAGCAGCGTACTCCGAGCGTCGGCCTGTGGGTTCCCCATTCGGCCGTCTTGAAACACGGACCAAGGAGTCTGGCATGTATGCGAGTCCACAGGCGAGTAAAACCCGTAAGGCGCAAGGAAGCTGACTGGCGGGATCCCCTTGTAGGTTGCACACTGGCCAGACCTAGATCTTACTGAAGAGGTTCGGGTAGAGCATACCTGCAGGACCGAAGATGGTGAGACTATGCCAGGCGGGGCGAAGCCGAGAGAAGCTCTGAGTGGAGGCTGCAGACGATCTTGGCGTGCAAATCGTTCAGTCGGCTTAGGTATAGGGCGAAAGACTAATCGAGACCGTCTAGTAGCTGGTTCCCTCAGAAGTTTCCCTCGGGATGGCTGGAGCCAGCGGCGAGTTCTATCGAGTAAAGCCAATGATTAGAGGCATCAGGGCGCAGCGCCTCGGCCTATTCTCAAACTTTAAATAGGTAGGGACAGTGCGGCTGCTCAGTTGAGGCCGCGTCACAGAATCAGGAAGCTCCAAGTGGGCCATTTTGGTAAGCGGAGCTAGCGTGCAGGATGAGCCGGAGGCCGAGTTCACGGTGCCCAACTGCGCGCTAACCTAGAACCCACAAAGGGTGTTGAGTGGAGATTAAGGCAGGCGGAGGCGGTGGTCATGGAAGTCGAAATCCGCTAAGTGTGTAACAACTCACTGCCAGAATCAACTAGCCCGAAAATGGATAGGCGCTGAAGCGCGCGGCCCACACCGGCGTCAGGGGCAATCATTAAACCCCGATGAGTAGGAGGCGCAGGCGGTAGCTGCGAAACCTGGCCGTGAGGCCGGGCGGAGCCTCCGTCGAGTGCAGATCTTAGTATTAGTAGCAAATATTCAAATGAGATAGGAACTTTGAGGCCGAAGAGGAAAGGTTCCATGTGACAGCACTTGCACATGGGTTGGTCGATCCCACTGAGGCGGGAAGCCCACGTCGAGCGTCAACACGCGAACTTCGAAAGGGAATCAGGTTAAAATTCCTGAACCAGGACGTGGCGGCAGGCCCAGCGTTAGGAAGTCGGAGGCGTCGGCGGGGAGCCTCGGAAAGAGTTATCTTTTCTGTTCGCAGCCTGCCCACCACACAGAAGCAGTTCAGCCGGTAGGGGTCCAGCGGCCGGAAGGCACCGCCGCGTCGCGTGGTGTCGGTCGCCCCAGCCCGCCATGAAAATCCGGGGACCGAGGTACCATCCACGCGGTCGTACTCATAACATCAGGTCTCCAAGGTGAACAGCCTGCTGATCGATGGAACAATGTAGGCAAGGGTCGGCAAAATGGATCAGTAACCTCGGGAAAGGATTGGCTGCGGGGAGCTGGGCAGAGGTCCCAGTCGAGACCCGTCGGCTGTCGGCCCGGGCTGCCGAGCTGCTCCGAGAAGGCGAGGCGGAGTCGTCAGCGTGCCCGGTAAAGGAGACAGATTAGGAGCAGCTCCTCAGGGCCTTCCGCGTCGTCGAACAATCGACTCAGAACAGCCGGACAAAAGGGAATCCGACTGTTTAATTAAAACAAAGCATTGCGATGGTCCTGCGGATGCTAAGCGCAATGTGATTTACGCCCATGCTCTGAATGTCAAAGTGAAAATTCAACCAAAAGCGCGGGTAAACGGCAGGAGTAACTATGACTCTCTCTTAAGGTAGCCAAATGCCTCGTCATCTAATTAGTATTGACATGAATGGATTAACGAGATTCCCACTGTCCCTCTATATCAAGCGAAACCACAGCCAAGGGAGACGGGCTTAGGCGGTCAGCGGGAAAAGAGACCTGTGGGCTCAACTCTGAGTCAGGCTTTGTAGAAATGACTTGAGGAGGTGTAGGATAGAGTGGGAGGCGTCTTTAGCGGCCAGAAGGTGAAATACCACTACTTTTAACGTTATTTTACTTATTCCGTGAGGCGGGAGCGGGGCATCGCCCCTCTTTTTTTAGATCAAGGCTAACATATGCCGATCCAGGCGAAGACATTGTCGGAGTGGGGAGTTTGGGTGAGGCGGCACATCTGTAAAAGATAACGAGTGTCCTAAGATGAGCTCAACGAGACAGAAATCTCGTGTGGAACAAAAGGTAAGCTCGTTTGATTCTGATTTCCGGTCTGAATACGAGCCGTAAAGCGTGGCCTACTCCCGATCCTTTAGATCTTGAATTTGAAGCTAGAGGTGTCGAGGAAAAGTTACCACAGGGGATAAGCGGCTTATGGCAATAAGCGTTCATAAGCGGCGTTACTTTTGATCCTTGATGTAAGCTCTTCCTATCATTGTGAAGCAGAATTCACCAAGTGTTGGATTGTTCACCCGCCAATAGGAGCGTGGCTAGGTTTAGGCGAAACCGTGGGACAGGTTGGTTTTACCCCTCGTGTGATTACCGCGATAGTAATTCCAGCCTAGTCAGGGAGGCGACCATTGATTCACTGGTTAGTCATCGCTTGGTTGAAAAGCCAGTGGCGCGAAGCTACCGTGTGCAGGTTATGGCTGAAACGCCTCTAAGTCGAGGAATCCAGGCTAAAGAAGCGCGCATGCGCCGTCGCGATTGCCGACTGCGGTAGGGACCTTGGGTCCCCAGAGCGCATCTTGTGGCGTAGCCCTCGCAGCGGACAGGCTGCGCGAGCCGCATGCTAATACTATTACCACCAGGTGGCGGGTAGAATCCTTTGCAGGCGAGCTTAAATACTGGCGGCAGAGTATTGTAAGTGGCGAGTGGCCTTGCTGCCACGATCCACTTTGAATTGACCCCATGTACGCAAATTAATCCCTCCCTCAATCTTCTTCACTCCAAAAAGAATCACTTTGAAGAAATAAACAAAGTCCCTCATGCCAAAATCATTCTTCCTGTGACCTAGAAAGACAAAGGTTCGATCTGCGGTCAGGTGTTTGGATAGATATATAACTCCAACGTGCGTAGATGCCGAAAGATTAGGAGGATCTGGGAAAATGTCTAGATTAAGTTTTTATCGTGCGACACTTGTCAAAAAAAAGAGTTGCTAAAAAAATATATACTTGTACATCGCGTGGCTAGCAGTCCATGCATTTCTATCTATACATAAGCGGGAAGGGCGAATGACTTCGAACTCTGCGTCCCGTACCAATCACCGTGCATTTAAAACAAGATATGTCCCAAAACTCGTTTGGAAGCCCAGCAACATTACATTTGGACCAATTTTGAAGCCAAAAAATTGCTTGGTCATACTCGAAATGCAACACTGAACGCCAGCGGATCGAATGCTCAGCCATCATGGCTGGACGCTGCAAGCAGGCCTGGACGAAGCTCAGCCATCATGGCCGGGCTTGAAAAGCTGGGAGCTTGCCGGAACAGGCGTTCGGCCAAGACAGCCGTGATATGCAAGCTGCAAGCTTGGAGAGTCAGCGCTCAGCCAAGAAGGCCGTGATATGCTAGCTTGCCATGTCCATGTACAGCCAAGATGGCGGATCCAGCCTCAGGGAGTTGATGAATTTTTCCTCCCCTAATCCTACTTGTAGAAATGCAGAATAAGACATATATAGGGAGGAGAGTTGGTTGGAAATCCAAAAACAAGATATGTCCCAAAACTCATTGGAAGCCCATGGCAACACATTTGGACCAATTTTGAAATGCAAAATTGCTTGGTCATACCTCGAAATACAACACTACACATTGACGGATCAGATGCTCAGCCATCATGGGCTGGACGCTGCAAGCAGGCCTGGACAAAGCTCAGCCATCATGGCCAGGCTTAGAAAGCTGGGAGCTTGCCGGAACAGGCGCTCGGCCAAGACGGCCGTGATATACAAGCTGCAAGCTTGGAGAGGTCGAGCGCTCAGCCAAGAAGGCCGTGATATGCTAGCTTGCCATGTCCATGTACAGCCAAGATGGCCGGATCCGGCCTCATGGGAGTTGATGAATGTTTTTCCTCCTAATCCTACTTGTAGAAATGCAGATAAGACATATATAGGGAGGGGAGTTGGTTGGAAGTCCAAAAACAAGATATGTCCCAAAACTCGTTGGAAGCCATATGTAACATTTGGACCAATTTTGAAGCCAAAAAATTGCTTAGTCATCTCGAAATGCAACACCTAGACATACGACAGATCAAAGATACTCAGCCATCATGGCTGGACGCTGCAAAGCAGGCCTGGACGAAGCTCAGCCATCATGGCCGGGCTTGAAAGCTGGGAGCTTGCCGGAACGAGCGTTCGGCCAAGACAGCCGTAATATGCAAAGCTGCAAGCTTGGAGAGGTCGCCGCTCAGCCAGAAGGCCGTGATATGCTAGCTTGCCATGTCATGTACAGCCAAGATGGCCGGATCCGGCCTCAGGAGTTGATGAATGTTTTCCTCCCTAATCCTACTTGTAGAAATGCAGATAAGACATATATAGGGAGGAGTTGGTTGGAAGTCCAAACAAGATATGTCCCAAAACTCGTTGAAGCCATTGTAACACAGCTTTGGACCAATTTTGAAGCCAAAATTGCTTGGGTCATCTCTCGAAATGCAACACTACACGCCAGCGGATCAGATGCTCAGCCATCGCGGCTGGACGCTGCAAGCAGGCCTGGACCTTGACTCAGCCATCATGGCCGGGCTTGAAAGCTGGGAGCTTGCCGGAACGAGGCGCTCGGCCAAGACAGCCGTGATATACAAGCTGCAAGCTTGGAGGTCGAAGCGCTCAGCCAAGAAGCCGTGATATGCTGGCTTGCCATGTCCATGTACAGCCAAGATGGCCGGATCCGGCCTCGGGGATTGATGAATGTTTTCCTCCCTAATCCTACTTGTAGAAATCACAATAAAGACATATATAGGGAGGGAGTTGGTTGAAAGTCAAAAACAAGATATGTCCCAAAACTCGTTGGCCCATGGCAACACATTTGGACCAATTTTGAAGCCAAAAATTGCTTGGTCATACTCGAAATGCAACACTACACACTTGACGGATCAGATGCTCAGCCATCATGGCTGGACGCTGCAAGCAGGCCTGGACGAAAGCTCAGCCATCATGGCCGGGCTTGAAAGCTGCGAGCTTGCCGGATCAGGCGCTCGGCCAAGACAGCCGTGATATACAAGCTGCAAGCTTGGGATCATGCGCTCAGCCAAGAAGGCCGTGATATGCTAGCTTGCCATGTCCATGTACAGCCAAGATGGCGGATCCGGCCTCCAGGAGTTGATGAATGTTTTCCTCCCTAATCCTACTTCATAGAAATGCGAATAAGACATATATAGGAGAGGGGAGTTGGTTGGAAGTCCAAAAACAAGATATGTCCCAAACCTCGTTGGAAGCCCCTGGCAACACATTTGGACCAATTTTGAAGCCAAAAATTGCTTGGTCATACTCGAAATGCAACACTAGACACTTGACGGATCAAATGCTCAGCCATCATGGCTGGACGCTGCAAGCAGGCCTGGACAAGCTCAGCCATCATGGCCGGGCTTGAAGCTGGGAGCTTGCCGGAACGAGCGCTCGGCCAAGACGGCCGTGATATGCAAGCTGCAAGCTTGGAGGTAAGCGCTCAGCAACGAAGGCCGTGATATGCTAGCTTGCCATGTCCATGTACAGCCAAGATGGCGGATCCGGCCTCTCAGGGAGTTGATAGATGATTTTCCTCCCTAATCCTATTTGTAGAAATGAGAATAAGACATATATAGGGAAGGGACGTTGGTTGGGAAAAATAGTTGGTTTGGCATCAGTTGGCTCATCCTCATGCGCCAATTGTGCAGTCCCAGCTGATGAAGCTTCACTCTTGCAATTTGCAGGTTTTTGCCAAGCACGTGAAGCCTCATCTTGCAATTTGCAAGTTTGGCCAAGCGAGTGAAGCTTCATTCCTCCAAGTTGCGATCCGGCCTAGCCCAAATGAAGCTTCATTCTTACAAGTTGGAAGTCCCTCGGTCATAATGAAGCTTCATTTGGGCTAGGCCTCATCAAGATCCGGCCTCGGGAGTTGATGAATGATTTTTCCCTCCCCTAATCCTATTTGTAGAAATACGAATAAGACATATATAGGAAGGGACGTTGGTTGGGAAAAATAGTTGGTTTGGCATCAGTTGGCTCATCCTCATGCGCCAATTGTGTAAGTCCCCAGCTGAGTGAAGCTTCACTCTTGCAATTTGCAGGTTTGGCCAAACACGTGAAGCCTCATCTTGCAATTTGCAAGTTTGGCCAAGCGAGTGAAGCTTCATTCCTCCAAGTTGCGATCCGGCCTAGCACGATGAAGCTTCATTCTTACAAGTTGGAAGTCCCTCGGTCATAATGAAGCTTCATTTGGGGCTAGGCCTCGGCAAGATCCGGCCTCGGGGAGTTGATGAATGATTTTTCCTCCCCTAATCCTATTTGTAGAAATGCGAATAAGACATATAGGAAGGGACGTTGGTTAGGAAAAATAGTTGGTTTGGCATCAGTTGGCTCATCCTCATGCGCCAATTGTGTAAGTCCCCAGCTGAGTGAAGCTTCACTCTTGCAATTTGCAGGTTTGGCCAAGCACGTGAAGCCTCATCTTGCAATTTTGCAAGTTTGGCCAAGCCTGCAAATTGCAAGAGTGAAGCTTCATTCCTCCAAGGTGCGATCCGCCTGGCACGATGAAGCTTCATTCTTACAAGTTGGAAGTCCCTCGGTCATAATGAAGCTTCATTTGGGCGGAAGCCTCAGCAAGATCGGCCTCGGGGAGTTGATGAATGATTTTTCCTCCCCCTAATCCTGTTTGTAGAAATGCAGAATAAGACATATATAGAGGAAGGACGTTGGTTGGGAAAAATAGTTGGTTTGGCATCAATTGGCTCATCTTCATGCGCCAATTGTGTAAAGTCCCAGCTGAGTGAAGCTTCATTCTTACAATTTGCAGGTTTGGCCAAGCACGTGAAGCCTCATCTTGCAATTTGCAAGTTTGGCCAAGCGAGTGAAGCTTCATTCCTCCAAGTTGCGATCCGGCCTGCACGATGAAGCTTCATTCTTACAAGTTGGAAGTCCCTCGGTCATAATGAAGCTTCATTTGGGCTGGAAACCTCAGCAAGATCCGGCCTCGGGGAGTTGATGAATGATTTTCCTCCTAATCCTATTTGTAGAAATGCGAATAAGACATATATAGGGAGGGACGTTGGTTGGGAAAAATAGTTGGTTTGGCATCAGTTGGCTCATCCTCATGCACGCCAATTGTGAAATCCCCAGCTGAGTGAAGCTTCACTCTTGCAATTTGCAGGTTTGGCCAAGCACGTGAAGCCTCATCTTGCAATTTGCAAGTTTGGCCAAGCGAGTGAAGCTTCATTCCTCCAAGTTGCGATCCGGCCTAGCACGATGAAGCTTCATTCTTACAAGTTGGAAGTCCCTCGGTCATAATGAAGCTTCATTTGGGCTGGGGCCTCAACAGATCCGGCCTCAGGGAGTTGATGAATGATTTTTCCTCCCTAATCCTATTTGTAGAAATCGAATAAGACATATATAGGGGAAGGGACGTTGGTTGGGAAAAATAGTTGGTTTGGCATCAATTGGCTCATCCTCATGCGCCAATTGTGTAAGTCCCCCAGCTGAGTGAAGCTTCACTCTTGCAATTTGCAGGTTTGGCCAAGCACGTGAAGCCTCATCTTGCAATTTGCAAGTTTGGCCAAGCGAGTGAAGCTTCATTCCTCCAAGTTGCGATCCGGCCTAGCACGATGAAGCTTCATTCTTACAAGTTGGAAGTCCCTCAGTCATAATGAAGCTTCATTTGGGCTGGGCCTCGGCAAGATCCGGCCTCGGGGAGTTGATGAATGATTTTTCCTCCCCTAATCCTATTTGTAGAAATGCGAATAAGACATATATAGGAAGGGACGTTGGTTGGGAAAAATAGTTGGTTTGGCATCAATTGGCTCATACTCATGCGCCAATTGTGTAAATCCCCAGCTGAGTGAAGCTTCACTCTTGCAATTTGCAGGTTTGGCCAAGCACGTGAAGCCTCATCTTGCAATTTGCAAGAGTGAAGCTTCATTCCTCAAGTTGCGATCCGGCCTAGCACGATGAAGCTTCATTCTTACAAGTTGGAAGTCCCTCAGTCATAATGAAGCTTCATTTGGGCTGGAACCTCGGCAAGATCCGGCCTCGGGAGTTGATGAATGATTTTCCTCCCTAATCCTATTTGTAGAAATGCCAATAAGACATATATAGGGAAGGGACGTTGGTTGGGAAAAATAGTTGGTTTTGGCATCAGTTGGCTCATCTTCATGCGCCAATTGTGTAAATCCCAGCTGAGTGAAGCTTCACTCTTGCAATTTACAGGTTTGGCCAAGCACGTGAAGCCTCATCTTGCAATTTTGCATGTTTGTGCAGTGAAGCTTCATTCCTCCAAGTTGCGATCCGGCCTGGCACGATGAAGCTTCATTCTTACAAGTTGGAAGTCCCTCGGTCATAATGAAGCTTCATTTGGGCTGGAGCCTCGGCAAATCCGGCCTCAGGGAGTTGATGAATGATTTTCCTCCCCTAATCCTATTTATAGAAATGCGAATAAGACATATATAGGGAAGGGACGTTGGTTGGGAAAAATAGTTGGTTTGGCATCAATTGGCTCATCCTCATGCGCCAATTGTGTGAGTCCCCAGCTGAGTGAAGCTTCACTCTTGCAATTTGCAGGTTTGGCCAAGCGTGAAGCCTCATCTTGCAATTTGCAAGTTTGGCCAAGCGAGTGAAGCTTCATTCCTCAGGTTGCGATCCGGCCTGGCACGATGGGCTTCATTCTTACAAGTTGGAAGTCCCTCGGTCATAATGAAGCTTCATTTTAGGCTAGGCCTCAGCAAGATCCGGCCTCGGGGAGTTGATGAATGATTTTCCTCCCTAATCCTATTTGTAGAAATGCGAATAAGACATATATAGGGAAGGGACGTTGGTTGGTAAAATAGTTGGTTTGGCATCAGTTGGCTCATCTTCATGCGCCAATTGTGAAAGTCCCCAGCTGAGTGAAGCTTTACTCTTGCAATTTGCAGTTTGGCCAAGCACGTGAAGCCTCATCTTGCAATTTGCAAGTTTGTGCCTTCCAGCGTGAAGCTTCATTCCTCCAAGTTTGAAGTCACTCGATCGTGTTTGGCATCAGTTGGCTCATATTCATGCGGCAACTGTGTAAGTCCCAGTGGAATAATTTTACGGCATTGTGGTTTTCCCTTGCAAGACGAGAAAGAAATCGTTGGTCAAATAATATATTTTCCACGCGCGTATTCTCTTTGGAATGATTTGTCCCGGTGTTCGTACAAGATTGGCTTGCCTTAAGTGGCTTGGCACTGGATTCCTCACTGGCCAGTTTGTTTCTTTGACGGACAATACGTGTTTGGCGTATGGTGGTGTTTGGTTCTTGTGTGCTGGTTGGCTCTCCGCTCACGGGCGGCGACGCAAGCCCGATTACCTCTTCAGTCCGTCCCATGTTTTCCTTTTGGAAAACACCGTTTAGTTCTGTGTTTGCCTACCTATCGAGAAGGTATAGATTTTGTCCTGCCATAACCTCTCGCCTGCTCTTGGTGGCGCGAGATGGTACTAGAACAAAGTCTCGTGTTTCCATTGTTGGTGAATTATTATCCCATTCTCATGGAGCATGAGATCTTTTTGTTCCCTTGGATGCCGATGATGCCATTGGGAGCTGGAGTATTTTCCAGCCCAGAAAAAAAGATTTCCAAAATGTTGCTATCTTCTTCCGGGTGTTACGCTCAGGAATGATTTTATCCCCAGTGCTCTTGCAAGTTTGGGCTTTCCTTGAGTGGATTGGCTTGCTAGTTCTATTGGAGGCGGTGAAATTCGGCGGACCCAGTGTGAAGAAAGATAGCGTCATTGAGAATGCTACCTGGTTGATCCTGCCAGTAGTCATATGCTTGTCTCAAAGATTCGCCATGCATGTGTAAAGTATGAACTAGTTAATTTGTGAAGCTGCAAATGGCTCATTAAATCAGTTATAGTTTGTTTGATGGTACTTGCTTTGCTCGGATAGCAGTAGTAATTCTAGACTAATCGTGCAGCAAACCCCGGAAGCTTCTGGAAGGGATGCATTTATTAGATAAAAGGTCAGCGGGCTTTGCCCGTTGCCGAATGATTCATGATAACCAGTGGATCGCCCACGGCCTTTGTGGCGTGCATCATTCAAATTTCTGCCTATCAACTCGATGGTAGGATAGTGGCCTACTATGGTGGTGGCGGGTGACCCGGAGAATTAGGAGTTCGATTAGGAGAGGGCACGAGGAAGCGGCTACCACATCCAGGAAAGGCAGCAGGCGCGCAAGTTGCAATCCTAGCACGGGAGGTAGTGACAATAAATAACAATCCGGGCTCTTGAGTCTGGTAATTGGAATAGTACAATCTAAATCCCATAACGAGGATCCATTGGAGAGCAACCGTGCCAGGTACCGACAGCCGGTAATTCCAGCTCAATAGCGTATATTTAAGTTATTGCGATTAAAAAGCTGCATTAGTTGGACCTTGGGTTTGGTGCGTCCAGGTCCGCCCTTTGGGTGTACCGATGCGTCATCCCTTCTACAGCGATCGTTCCCTAGCCTTAATTAGGCGGGTCGTACCTCACAGTCATTACTTTGGGAAAGAAATTAGAGTGCTCAAAGCAAGCCCAAGCTCTGGATACATTAGCATGGGATAACATCATGGATTTCGATCCTATTGCGTTGGCCTTCGGGATCGGAGTAATGATTAACGAGGGACAGTCGAGGGCATTCGTGTTTCATAGTCGAGGTGAAATTCTTGGATTTATGAAGGCGAACAACTGCGAAAGCATTTGCAAGGATATTTTCATTAATCAAGAGCGAAGGTTGGGGGCTCGAAGGCGATCGGATCCGTCCTAGTCTCAACCATCAAGCGATGCCGAGCCGAGGATCAGGCGGATGTTGCTTTTAGGACTCATGGCACCTTGTAGAAATCAAAGTTTTGAGGTTCAGGAAGTATAGTACAAGGCTGAAACTTAAAGGAGATTGTGGAAAGGCACCACAGGAGTGGAGCCTGCAGCTTAATTTGACTCAACACAGGAAACTTACGAGTCAGGACATAGTAAGGATTGACAGGTGGAAGCTCTTTCTTGATTCTATGGGTGGTAGGTGCATGGCATTCTTAGTTGGTGGAGCGATTTATGCAGTTAATTCCAGTTATGAAGCGAGACCTCAGCCTGCTAACTAGCTATCACGGAGGATTCCCTCCATGGCCAGCTTCTTAGAGGACTATGGCCGTTTGAGGCCACGGAAGTTTGAGGCAATAGCGGTGTGCAGTGCCCTTAGATGTTCTGGGCGCACGCGGCACTTACCTTCACTGATGTATTCAGCGAGTATATGGCCTTGGCCAGTAAGCGGAGTCAGATAATCTGCGAAAAGTTCACTCGTAGATGGGGATAGATCATTGCAATTGATTGGTCTTAAGCGAGGAATTCCCTAGTAGCGCGAGTCAGTCAGCTCGCGTTGACTCAGTCCTGCCCTTTGTACACCTTGCCGTCAGCTCCTACTGCGAATTGAATGAGTCGGTGGAAGTGTTCGGATCGCGGCGTGGCGCAGTTCGCCTGCCCGGTGACGTGCGAGAAGTCCACTGAACCTTATCATTTAGAGGAAGGAGAAATTAAGTAGCAAGGTTTAGTGGGTGAACCTGCGGAGGATCATTGCTCCAGGCACCTTTGTGAGCGGCCGTGAACACGTAGAATCAATTTCGTGTGGAAGTGCAGAGTGGGGAGAGATCCCCACTTGCTCAGCAGCTCGGTGGGGAGTTGGTAGCCTCTGCCGTGCGAAAAAGCAGACCCCAGCGCAGTAGGCGCCGAGGAAAAACAAATGAATGCTAAGCATTGCCTCTTCTCTTCTCCTGCCTCGGTGGGAGAAATGCAGCTGATGGAGCATGGCGAAATCAATCTCAGGCGACTCTCGGCAGCGATATCTCGGCTCTGCGCGCCGATGAAGAGCGTGGCGAAATGCGATACTTAGGTGTGAGTGCGAGAATCCATGAACCATCGAGTTTTGAGCGCAGTTAGCACAGCCTTGGGGCGGGGGCACGCTTGCACAGGCGTCCCACGCAAAGTCTCCACTCCTTTCGTGTCACTTAGCGCCTTAGCGGCAGTGGCATTGTAGGTAGATAGGAGGATATTATTGCGTACCTTGAAAGTGCGGTCGGTCTAAACACAGGCCACAGGAGGCCAGGCGTCACGATTATTGGTGAGTGAAACCGCTCGTTATCTCTTCGTTTCTGAATCAGGTATCTGCTTTGTGCCCCTACGGCGAGACCTGTAAGGAACCCATCGGACCGTAATTACGGCTCCCACTCACCGACCGAGTCAAAGCGGGGCCCAGGTAATTTAGGTCGCCCATTTTTAGCCATGACTAAACGCGGTCATCAACGTAGGACCGGGCTTATGAACATATCCTTTGGTAATATGACCCATTTGAACTAAATGTCTTTAACGTTAATAGACAACCTTCGATGACTTGGAGGAAGTGAATATGATTAGCACTTTAGTTCGTGATCTAATTCGGGATAATTGGGACAACACTTTATTTGGTGATTCCTTAGATGAATTTGATGAGACAATTCTCTTAAGTCAATTAGGTGACCAAACTTTTGAACTAGAAGAAGCTCTCGAGTACTTTAAATACTCTCTGCACCACGAAATTCAAGCCATAGTGCTAGGCCTTACAGAGAGTAATGTTGACCCTAAGTTTGGGTAATGATCTAGAAGAAGCTCTCGAGTATTTTAAAGACTCAGAGGATCCGAAATTCAAGTGATAATTAGAGGTCTTTCTGAAATACTGATTACCCTAAGTTTGGGGGTAGTGATGGTCAAGTATCCCCATTAAAAGTCCCTCACTTGGGATTCGAGCCTGAGTGTACCCGAGGTATTACTTGAGTCACTTCCGACTCCACAACCCGATCCTCCTGATTGTCAGGAGGAAATCCATCTATTAGAGACATGTTGTTCGAATGAGTCTATTTGTCAAGACACCCATATTAATCCCAAGTGGGCACCGCATGAATAAACCCGATTGTCTTGCAAGAAATTTTAGATCGAGGTTGTGCTCTCCTCGTTCATTTTTCTAATCCGATGCATTTGTCTTATAATTGTGGTGTTTTATTTGGTTTTGTTGATCCACGATTGTTTCGACTATTGATATATGATTCTAAAGGTAATTATCCATTTTGTGGTATTAGACGTCTAGGTCAAGACTTTAAATTTAGCACTTCTTGGAGGTAACCCATGCTCATGCAACACGGTAATATCTTTCCTTAACTCTTTTGCTTCAAATGGTAACAGCTTTCTCCTTGTTCATGCTTTTAATTTCATCTTTAGAACATTGAGGACAATGTTAGATTTAAGTTTGGGGGTATGGGAGAAACTTTTGAGTTGCATTGTTAAACTCGAGCCTAGAAATTTATGCTTATTAAGGATGGCACTAACCAATCTAAGTGGATGGAAGAATTTTGGTTGTAGGAGTTGAGGAACCAATCTGAGTAGATGGAAACATCTAAAGAGTCTATTCATAAAAGCACAGAGCTCAGGTGTTAGAAATAACATGGTAGTTTCATGCCATATCTTGTTGAGTCCTTTTCACTTGTTTTTATTTTGTTTTCTTTTTAAAATATGTTTCTCTAAGTGATTAGGTGGGGCTCATGATTCAAGTTGTTACCGCTGCTAGGATAAAATAGAGTGATTGAGTTACTAAGAAAAAGAAAAAGAAAAAAAGAGACCAGAACAATCAAACCAAATGGAATAATTCTCAAAAATAAATAAAAATTAGCACTTGGATATCAATATGTGTGTGTTCTCCCTGTCTCCGTCGCCTAAACAAGCGTGGAACGCATGATCCACGGGAATTACCATGTAATCTGCTGACAAGAAGCATGCGCTTGGATCCGCAATATCTAATCATGTTGTTAAAAAAAAAAAATTGTTAATGTTCGGTGAATAAATCGACCGTTGGTTCCCTTGTATATGCCAGGGAGTTGATCTAGAATTAGGATTATCGACCACTGGTTCCCTTGTATATGCCAGTTGTGTTGATATTATTCAGACCAGTGTCTCAGTCCATTAGGATAGGTTCATTTTGGCAGTGGCCTTCAGACAGATATGAGAAACACCGTTCACCTAGTTAACATCAAAACCATCTATGTTTTTCTATATCCATCTCTTAATCTATCCATGTGATTTGTTGACTCAAATATTGATGTCCATAGTGCGACTATCTGAGTAGAGCTCTGTCACTTATATATGAATTTTAGTATGCTTGAGTGCAAACTCGTGTACAACAATTGGAATTTCAAGCATCGTGGTACTTCCTCCCGTAGTCAATAAGTATGCCAACCAAGGAGATTCTTTAGTGCCTTCCAAGGTTCTGTGTAGATAGCTAGGGTCTGAAGTAAAGGTTTTGTGGGTATATCTCTTGTAAGCCCTTCCGAGACTATAACTCGGCCACTAGGGCCACCTAGGGGTTTAAAGGCTTGTTGCATACGCTAAATGCAACCGACGATGCTGCGGCAGTGAGTTACGATTTTATTTTGTAGATTTGATTTGCTCGGGACTAGCAAATAATAAGTTTAGGGGGTATTTGATAGACGCATTTATGTGTCTATTTTGATCTCGATTTTCTATATTGTTAGTACCCATTTTTGTACTTATTTTGGTATTTTATGTCTTTGTAGGAATTTTTGAAGAAATAATTTCTTGCAAAGAAATTGGCTCAGCCGGTATTTGGACCATTTTAAGAAGTACTACTAAAGGCACCCTCATAATGGATAAGGGGAACCTCATTTGCTAAGGGGTACCCCAACTGTTATTTGCACCCCAATTGTTAAGAGCCACCCAACTGCTATTCGCACCCCTGAATTTGCTAAAGGGCACTCCATCCCTACCTTTCAAATAAAGTTTTCGAAAAGAAACCGGGATATTTTACGGACAATTGTTGGACGAGTTTTACTCTTTCTTATTATGTAGGATTGGGCCTGTTATGGTGTAACAGGATTGGTAGTTGAGTTAGTTTCGAGAAAAAAGGGATGAATTGACCGGTTTGATAAAACAGGGCAGTGGAACTATTCTCGGAGTTTAAGTTGTATTTTTGGAGATCACGTGGGCTATTAGGATTCAACTATTTCTGTACGAGGAAGTTTGGATCAAAACAGGGAAACTAGTGGAGTTATATTGGGAGAAAACAAGTTTCCACAATCAAACAAGAGCATATATTCTCGGTCTTTGAGAATCGAGTTTCCAATCGTATTCCTTAGAGATTTTCATGGGATTTACAAGAGAATTGAGTCGGATGAAGTTGTAGCGAAAAACAGGGATTGTGATGGATTTGGACATGAAGAAATCATCTATTTCCTTATCAAGTTTCGTTCAAAATGGAAAACTCAAGTTACGGCTTTGGTAGTTTCTTAATCAAGGAAGTGTTCAAATAAACAGAGGAGAAGATATCCTCGTAGGATTCATATTACCAAGTTTGGAGAAGATACAACTAATCGTGAGACGCATAAGAAGATTTGAAGGGGATATTATACGTGACTTGGCCGTGAAGAGGAAGAAAAGTATTGGAAAAGATATCGAAGACTTTGGAGAGTTTTAATTGACCTGTTGCATATATAAAGGTTGGTTCGAGTCACAAACAGGGAAGTCGAGAGTTAGGGGTAGTGCAGAGCATTAAACCAAATCGCTGCGGAGTGATTCTGTAGCAGCAGCAGAGAAGAAGAAGAAGGAAGCTGGATATCATCTATGTGGTAACTTGAATTAATTCTTATTTACTTTTTGCACTGTTTATAATTGTTTTATGATTTTTATTGAGTGATTGTTATTTCAATTGATGGGTCATGCTTAGCTTAAATGATTTGATGTCCCATGCTTTAGATTTACAGTCATTGCTTTCAAAAATCTATCTTGGCAAATATTAAGAGTCAATAAATTTTATTATTGGAGCTATAATTGTCAAAGAATTAATAATTGAACCATAGAAAAAGAGTTCGGTGAAATCCTGATTCCCAATAATCTCTCAATATTGTTATCATCCTTTGTTTTATTTGCTAGATTAATTTTAAAATCAATATCTTCCCAAGTCCGAGAATCAAACCCTTTACTTACCACTGTAAAACTACATCACCATTCTCTTGCTGCAACTCAGTCATGCACTTGTACTGAATACCGCTATTATGGCTTACGTTGCGCTATTATGGCCTTATTGCACTATAATAGCTTTGCATTGCACCATTACTTATGAGTACTTGCATCTCGACACTTTGGCCAAGCCACTGGTAATGCACCATCATTATGCATCATCACTTGGCCACTTGACAGCACTGTCATAGACCTCGCCCACCAGCTGAACTCGACGCCCTCGTCGATTATTTTTGCCGTAGGTAAGCATGAATTTGTTCTTCAAATTTCCACAATGTAGTATCCTTATCCCAAAAAGCTTCGGAGTCTGGCAACCCTTGCCACTTAATCAGAAAATAAGTTCTCATATTCTTCTTGCTTTGCCCCATCACTTGATCAGCAAGTATAGCCTCAACTTGCTTCTCGAATTGTGATCTGATCACTGGTGGTGCACGCTTCGCTTGTCGTCTCGAAGTGTCCAGCAGATCAGGATGATACTTCTTTAGAAAGCTGACATGAAAAGAGTGATGCACTTTCAACCGTTCCTAAGCAATTCCGGTCACGTAAGCCACCTTACCAACTCATTTCACCACTTTAAAGGTACCATCATATCTTGGAATCGGGCCTCTATGCCTTTGTCTTGCTAGAAATCTTCTTCCAAATTTGGGCGTTAGCTTTAACAACACCATATCTCCCACCTCAAACTCTACATCTCTGCGATGCAAATCAGCATACTTCTTCATTCGTCTTTGCGCTTTAGCCAAACTATCACGCGCTTGCTCAGTCATCTCCATTTTTGACCTTGCATAACGATAAGCTGCTGGACAGGAACCTTGCTTTTTTAGCCTTTGGCACCTCATGAGGGGTTAATGGCTGCTGGCCCTGTAGCTAACTCGAAAGGACTCAGCTCCTTAGCTGAACTCTTGTGCAAATTGTAACAAAATTGGGCCGTATCCATCAACGCCACCCAATTTTCCTGACCTGCTGTCACATAATGACGCAAGTACTCTTCTAGAAATGCATTTATCCTCTCCGTCTGACCATTGGTTTGGGGGTGATTGCTAGTAGAAAACTTTAGTTCAGAACCAAGCATTCCAAACAAGGCAGTCCAAAACCTGCCTGTAAACAGTGAGTCTCTATCACTCACAATATCTCGAGGAATTCCCCAATATTTCACTACATTCTTGAAGAACAGCTCCCGTACTGCAACGTCTGCATTGCAAGAATGGGGACGAGGAATGAATGTAGCATACTTCGAAAAGCGATCAACGACGACCATTATCGAGCTAAAGCCTTGCACCTTTGGCAGCCCGTTAATAAAGTCCATCGACAAGCACTGCCATGGCTTGTCTGGAATATTCAAAGGTTGTAGCAATCCTGCCACACTTCTCCTTTCCGTTTTATCCAATTGACACACTAAGCATGTCTTCACATACAAATCAACATCTTTTTCCATCTTAGGCCAGTAATAGGAACGAGCTATCAAAGCATGCGTCCGTTCCATGCCTGGATGACCAGCCCAAATGGAATCATGCGTCTCTCGCAAGTTTCCTTCTCAGTCCACTTTGAATTAGGTACATAAATTCTTCCTCCCTTGGCATAAATGACCCCATCATTTAGCTAATATCGACGAACGATCCCATCACAGATCTGATTAGTCAGGCGCACACATGCCTGATCATTCTTCATCCCTTCTTTGATTTGAGACAACAACTCTGTCTCAATCGTGGTCAGTGCTGTCACATATTCTGCTACCACCTTTCTGCTTAACGCATCTGGCACAGAATTAAGCCTTCCTGGCTTATGCTCGAACTTGTATTCGAACTCGCCCAAAAAGTCAAGCCACCTTGCTTGTTTTGGCGAAAGTTTCTTCTGGCTGGAAAAGAACGTAATGGCCACATTATCCTTCCTTATGATTAAATAAGTTCCTAACAAATAATGGCGCCACTTTCTTAGGCAATGTATCACTGCCAACATCTCTTTCTCATGCACAGTGTCTCTCCCTTCAACATCGTTCAACTTACGACTCTCGTAAGCCACTGGATGGCCATCTTGCACCAAGACTCCCCCTAGAGCCCTGTCAGAAGCATCTGTGTGCACTTCAAATGGTCAATCGAAGATAGGGAAGCGAAGAACTGGTTCTGTCGAGACCGCTTCCTTCAATGCATCGAATGACCGCTGACACTCGTCAGTCCATGCCCATGATTTGTCCTTCCTCAACAAATCTGTCAAAGGGGCGACTTTATTTGAATAGCCAACTATCAAACGCCGGTAATAGTTAGCCAAACCCAAGAAAGAACGAAGCTCTCCAAGCTTCTTAGGTTCTGGACAATCCATAATGGCCTCTACCTTTTTCTGGTCCATATGCACGCACCCTTGCGATATCACATGGCCAAGGAAAGTAATCGTGGTCTGGGAAAACTCACACTTTTCCTTCTTCACATACAAACTTGCTTCTCTAAGCTTTGCAAACACTTTGCGAAGATGCATCGCATGCTCTTCCAAAGTCTCACTGTATATGACTATGTCATCCAAGTATACCACTACAAAGCGGTCAATGTACTCGGCAAACACATCGTTCATCAGGTTGCAAAATGTTGCTGGAGCATTCGTCAAGCCGAATGGCATCACACGGTACTCAAATGAGCCATACCTTGTTAACATTGCAGTCTTTGGTTCATCTCCGTCTGCTATGCGCACTTGGTAGTAACCTGAGCGCAAATCCAATTTGGTGAAGTACTTGGCCTTAGTTAATCTGTCAAACAAGTCTGCCACTAGCGGAATTGGGTACTTGTTCTTCACAGTTAACTTGTTCAAAGCCATGTAATCTACACACATACGAAGCGAGCCATCTTGTTTCTTTTGGAACAGAACCGGAGCACCTAATGGAGCTTTAGACGGTTGTATGTATCCTGCCTCCAGCAATTCAGAAATCTGCTTGCGCATCTCCTCAAGTTCTAACGGTGACATACGATATGGTGCTTGTGCAGGTGGCCTCGCCCCTGGCACCAACTCTATCATATGATCGATCCTACGCCGCGGTGGTAGCGTCTTAGGCAGTTCTGCAGGCATTGTGTCCACAAACTCTTCTAAGACCTCTGCTATTCCATCCTCTACTTCTACTACCTTTCTGGTTTGATCTCAACAAACACTCATAGGAAAGTAGCCAAGCCTTGGTGCATTCCTTCTTTCACCTGAATCGCAGACAAATATGGCTTAAGTATCTTGTCTGGTTCACTTTGCCTCACCATAGAGACAAAACATGGGTATTGAGGGTGTTGTATCAATATCCCATTTATATGAGGTAATGGAAACGCCTTCGCCGTGCAAAAGAAATCCATGCCCAAAATCAGGTCATAATCATCCATGACCATAACTAGCAAATCTAGTTTTCCTTTCCATTCTCCAACTTGCACATCTGCATTGCGAACTTTCCCTCGACTGGCTTGTGGTTCTGCGTTAACAGTTTTGATGGTGCTAGTCGCGCTAGTAACTGTTAAGTTCAATGCCATGGCAACGTCTGGAATGAATAAAGGACTTCGTAGCACCGGTATCAGCCATCGCTAATACCCATTTTTCGTTGATCTTCACATCAACGTACATCAGTCCATAAGACATTTTCTTATTACTGTGTGCTTTGCTCCCTTGCAAACGACTGATGTATAGACATTGGCCCCTGCCAACATCATGTTGAGCCTTCCCAGCATTGTGTTGTTTCTCATCAGCACTTGCAGCGTCTCCGGTAACCTTGGTGCAGTTCTGATATGTAAAACAACTTGTTTCACCCTCATCAAGTTGTTCTGAGGACATCCTTCGTGCATGATTATCACTTGCAGATTCTTGAATATAATGTTCACATAGCCTTAATGTGAACTTCTGATATGATCTTCTACTTGGATTTCCCATGTCTTACACTCTCAGTGTGGATCCTTCACTTTAAATGTAATTCTCAGCAAACTTTAGGAAATCAACGAACTCAATCACCCTTATATCTCAACGTGAACAGAGAGACCCTTAACCAGGGCTCTGATACCAGAATTGTCACAGGTCTGCAACACTCAAATGCAACAGCCAATTCGACAATGGCAAACCGCGCTCCTCAGCACAATTTTCAGCCAACTCGCACTTAGCCAATACTTCAACTTCTTGACTAAATCTCTATTTAGCCCATACTAAACAGAGGTTCTGCTCACAAACCTTTTAAGCCTTCAATCAAATGCACACACTCCGCTTGATGCACAAACAATAAGCCAAAACTAAAGGGGAATATGCACCAACAGAACTTTTATCTAAATCAGGCCTTAGCCCTTTTATTTATTGCACACTTAGGGTTACAAACTCTTCTTGTTCCGTATTACCAAATCCCTTCACAAGATCAGGCTTTTATAGCCTTACAAAAAGCTATCTACAACCAACTGCAAGCAGTTACAGATTTACTTTACATGTGGCAGTTACCTAACTATGCCAACCTTTGCCAAACCGTTTACTAGCCAAACGAGACCTTCCTATCAGTTAGAAAGCATAAAGTAAACCCACTCCCGTGTAACCAACTCTAAACCATCAAGGCCATGTGACCTGCACATGTCATATTTCCTTGTTTCAGATCAACATATTTGCCGACCAAATATTGCGCCATCACGGCTGTGCATCATTACGCCAATGGTGCAAGTGTGCTAATGCAAGTCTTGCTTGCATGCCCATGCGCCCATGCATACGGGTAACATGCCAAACTCATTTGGCATCTCGTGATGCTAATCTCGCATCCTTAGCCATGTCCAAACCCTGTTTGGCACATGCCATTCTCTTGCTGCAACTCAGACATGCACTTGTACTGAACACCGCTATTATGGCTTACGTTGCGCTATTATGGCCTCATTGCACTATTATAGCTTTGCATTGCACCATTACGGCGGAGTACTTGCATCTCTGACACTTTGGCCAAGCCACTGGTAATGCACCATCATTATGTATCATCACTTGGCCACTTGACAGCACCGTCATATAAACCATATGCTATATACTGTCTAAGAAAAACATGGGTGTTTTTAAAATCCAAATAATTCATGTCAATCGTCTAATTTAGACGTAAATGGTGATTGAAAACATGTGATTAGTTTGTAACAAATTGGATGATAGGGCGGCCGACCTATCCAGAATTAGAGAGTTACAAAATCACGTTGGTTAGTGCATGCACAGATGAACGTAAATTTGTACGAACATGATTTTGAAATAATTTGTAGCAAGTAAAATTGGAAGAAAAATTACAAAAAATTGTAACAGTGCTACTGATCGCTATCGTAGGCGTCAAAAATAAATTACACTTTCTTACTACTCAAAATATATAATGAAGCAAGGGAAAGAAAGGATCGTTCCCCTGTGAGAGGTCTTGGTTGTCAATATGTTTCGGTTTTTCTAAAAAGTAATAAGGGGTTTTGATTTTTATAAACTAAAATAAAATAAAGGCAAAACAATAAAAAGTAAACACGTAAATCAAGGATGTGAAAATATTGGATAAAGGTTTCATCTTCAATTGTAAACAAGTTTTGAATGTATGATTAGAATTCGTATTTAATCTATCTATCATCAAAAGCCCTAGAATATCTTATTGCAAGAATACTCCATAAATTTCCTAAGTCATCAACTCACACATTAGAGCTGCGTATGTGAATTCTACCTAAAGAATAACCTAACGCCTTGCGCTAATTAAGTTCAATTCCTATGAGCATTAAGTTTCAGAAATAGGCTAATCAATGCAATTGTAATACATTGAGCACACAATTCGAATAAAGGTCAAGGATGTATCACTACAAACCATAATCAGATCATGCTACTCGTATTCAAGGTTATCGCTCGATGATGAACCCTAATTAGCTATAGATATGGATGTGAGTTCAATTAATTCTAGACTTAACTAAACAAACATTCAATCATATTGCAATACATCAATCATGCAATTATTATAACCCGTAGAAATCAAATGGTGATTTTGAGAGAAAACTAATTCATAAAAATCATAACTTGTTTTCAAAATCCAACTACATCTTCAACCAATAATAAAAACTTAGTTACTTGTGTTTTTGGAAATCATCACAAGAAGCAAAGAAGAACTATCATGTGAAACCCTAGGAAACAAGTAGAAGCCTCCCTAATAGAGATAGATCCCTAGGTTTAGAGAAAGACTTTTCTATTTATATGCTTCTCCCATTCCAAAAGGATACTCTTTCCAATATTAGGTCTTCTCAAAACCCATCTCCAAGTGGTCCACCAAGCCCATGTGTGGAAAGTACCCGTATGAAAACTCGCCCAAAAATATGTCGCCGGAAAAGCGGTATCGCCGGTCGGAAGTTGGCCAGGAAAGTATCTCGGTGACCGGCAAAGTCAACCCGGTCACCCGAGTCAAACGAGTAGACTCGGTCAAGTCAACCGAAGTCAAGGCGAATCGGTGAGTCGAGCTTAGTCATCCGGGTCAACTCGGTCATAGAGTCGATTGCTAATCGGATGATAAATAATGCACGAGTCGACGCTAACTCGCCTAGGCCAATGCCATCTTGCACAAAGCCTTAAGTTGTCTTTGCACCATCATTGTGCTTCACTGCTTCACCGCCAGTCATGATGGCTCTATTGGAACTCCTTAATCTCATCCTTCCAATCTCGATTCATCGCCGATTTAAAGAACCCATATTTCATTATCTTGAGTTCTTCTTCCGAATAACAGCAACAGCTGCAACTCCATCCCAGTACCATTCCATGTAATATATGGCATCACAACATGCCCATCCTTCCAAAAGCATCATCCTTATTAAACTGCAACCCTTAATGTCGAAACCACAAACAATCCTCATCACCAACAACAAACAAGAAACTTAACTCTTTCCATCACAACCTCCAATTTCATGACCTTCTCACGAATTCGATATCTTTCCCTGCAGTTTCCTACACATGCATCTATCAGCTGCAATGCAACCTGCGAGCAACACTCTTCCATCATATATCGGCACTACCAGTTCCATTGCCGAATCCAGCCACAACTGCCAACAACACATTCCCCTTACAGCGCATGTTCTTCTCCATTAACTCCATTTCAAACACCAGCCAACAAAGTTACTATTCCATTCCCTCGCAGCAACGTACTCTCACTCCATCTCGACTGAATCAACTCACTTCATTCCTGCAACTGCAGCTACATCTTCCATCTGATTGTAACTCCAATCACAAACCCATCTCTTGCAGACACTGAACCCATGACCATCGGCAACAAAGCTTCTATGTCTCTCTCAATCACACCAAAGACCAACATCACCAAATTGCATTCTCTATAGCTCGGATAATCTGCAATCTCAGCTTTAGGCCTTCCAAGAACCCAATGTTCTAAATATGGCATCCAACCATCCACATGCCCATATGTTATCAGTTCATACCCATACAGCACATTCATTCAATACTCAGGCATTTCATTCATGGCAAGCACAGCTCAACCCTTCTCTCTGTATTCATCAGAATTGCCTCAAATCTTTATTTCTTGACTCCCATGGTTTAGAATCATCACAATAAACGAATCCCAAGCTTAATCATCTCATCTCTCGATCAATCATTAACCTCATTAGATGCTTCAATCAATCTTTCACAAAACCCTAATTTCTTTTTCTGCTAGAACACAGATTCAACATCACAATTCCCCCATCTTCTTCTCGATTCATTACAAACCCATTAATCACCTCCTTCTTGATAAGCATTTAAAACCCTAAATTCATCAAATCCCTGTGGGATCAGAATATCACAACACCAAGACTCTCGCGAAATCAATAAACGACACACCGCGAAGACATCGCGGGCTGGGAATAAAAACGACGTAACGGATGACGACAGCCTAAAAACACGAGAAAGATATGAAGATGTAGCAAGATCAAGGAGTGTCGCGAGATTTAACATGTACACTTGCGATAATGTCGCAAGCCAGATCCGAAAATAAAGGACAACTTTAGTTTGTCATCCACTATGTAATGTCCTATATAAAGGGCCGAGTAGACTTTAGAGAGAGAGAGAGAGAGAGATCTTTTTCGAGTGTTGAGCAAGTCATTAAGAGAGAGAAAGTTTAGAGTGGTTGTAATTCTTTAGTTTATGTCCTTTTCATCTTGTAACATTTTTGAAGTTTAATCAATAAAAAGGATAATTGTTCATCTTAAAATGATCTGATTGTGTGGATTCTTGTGAGGGGTGTAGTGTGGGATTTCCTGCAACTACATAATGGCGCTAGAAACAGGGAGGATTGAAGGAAAAGATTAAAGATTGTTATCAAGGTTGTTCAAATCAAGAAAATGATGAAACAAGTGGATAAATCAGTAAAAATAGAGAAAACTAGAATCAGGAAATTTAACAAAAGATTGGAGTGTAAATTGATCACAAAAACAATGATCAATGAATTCCATGAGAACATCAGAGGGAGAATACATAAATGAGACTTTGAAGGAAAGTAAATTGTAGCTACTGAGAAGACATCACCTTTGAGAGATTGCGAAAAACAGAAAATTACGTTCACAAAGCGAAATACCAAAAGAAAATTTGGGACACACATCTCCTTTGGTAATCACGGTAACCACCACGAAAAAGAAAAGGTGAACACGGCAAAATTTTTGGAAGAATGGACAATAAACAGAACTTTGGTGGATACAGGGAGTTCGGTGGATATAATGTTCTACCATACATACAACGAAATGGGGTACAAAAATGAAGAAATGTCTCCTTCAACTTACCATATTCATGGCTTTAGCAAATCTGTAACAAAACCAAAGGGAGAAATAGAGTTGCGAATTTTACTAGGAGAAATCGAAACACATATGGAATCACCATACAACATGTTGTTGGGAAGACCATGGACACATGCGATTAAAGCTGTAGCGTCCACATTACATCAATGCATTAAATTTCCTATACCAAGTGGGATCGATGAAATTAGAGGAGATGTGGATAAAGCGAGATTATGTTATCAAATTGAAGTGAAGCAATACGAAGGACGTGCGAGAGAAGCGGAAAAATCGCGGGAAAATGGCGAAGGAAGCAAAGAAAGAAGAAGAATTTAGAATTTACATGATAAAAGCAGAGGAAGGAAAAAAGGCATACACAGCGAAATTTCGTAAGAAGGAATGGACTGCGAAGGAAATAAAAGAACCGACACCTATGAGAGAACACCGAGGCCGGTTACACTGCGGCGAGAACCAACAAAGGAAGTGAATGTTGGGACCAGAGAAGCACCAAAATACTAAAAATTGGAACTAAGATGGAGGAAGATGAAGAAGAAAGAAGCTGTTAATCTGGCTGCGAGAATATAAAGACATTTTCACATGGGATATGGATGAGATACCGGGAATAGATCCGTCTATGGCATGTCATAAATTGGAGATTGATAAAAATGTTAGACCATTCAAACAAACAATCGAAAAGATTGCAACAACGTATCATCCCCAAATAGAAGAAGAGTCAAGAAGATGCTTGATGCGGGAATCATAAGACAAGCTAAATATCCTGGAGTGGATAGCAAACATGGTAGTAGTTCCAAATAAGAATAAAGGGATAAGAATTTGTATAGATTTCACTGATTTAAATAAAGCTTGTCCAAAAGATAGTTTTCCACTACCCGGATATCCCACAATTGGTAGAATTGGCGAGGAAAATGATAGAATATCTTCTCTAGATGGATACAAAGGATATAATTAAATCCCTCTCGTTGAAGAAGATCAATAACACACTTTTGCTTTTTTCTCCCCAAGAGGATTATATTTTTATACAAAAATGCCATTTGGTTTGCGAAATGCTGGAGCAACATACCAAAGAATGGTAGAGAAAGTGTTTGCTAAATAGATACATAAGACACTAGAGGTGTATGTGGATGACATGTTAATAAAGAGTAAAGAAGCAAAAGATCATGTCCAAGATTTGAGAGAAATTTTTTTGAACAAATGAGACAGTTTAACATCAAAAGTAAATCCAGAGAAGTGTATTTTTGGGGTTGCGTCTGGGAAATTTTTAGGCTACATTGTATCAAAGGAGGGTATACAAGTTGATCCGGCGAAGGAGCAAGCAGTTCGCGACATGCCCAACTCCAGCAACAATAAAAGATATACAGAAGTTAAACGGACTCTTAGCTTCACTAGGGAGGTTTGTTTCGCGATCATCAGATAAATGCAAACACTTTTTCAACATACTCAAAAAGGGGACAAAATTTAAATGGACGGATGAATGCGAAAGCCCCTGCAAGGAATAAAGATTATCGATGAATATATCTGTTTTGCAAAAAGCGAGAACCGGGGAGAAGAACTATTACTATATCTTGCGACAACATCGCACGCATTAAGTGATGTGTTATTGCGAGTAGATGCGAGGTTGAGAAACCAATCTACTACATCAGTAAAACTTTCAATGTCGCAAAGAAAATTATTCAAAAAATTGAAAAGTTAATTTTGGCGTTAGTTTATGCAGCATTCAAACTTCGCATATATTTTCAAGCACATACAGTAAGGGTGTTGACAAAGGTACCCATTGAATCAGTAGTGAATAATTCAAAAAGATCAGCCAGAGTCGAGAGGTGGAACGCACAAATAGGACACTTCAAAATCAAGTACGAAGTGCTATCTTCACCCAAGTCACAAGTTGTCGCAGATTTTTTAGCAGAATTTCCTTTAGAAGATGATGAAGCAATGGAAGAAATGATGGATATAGAAGAAGAATATGGAAACCCAAAGGACCTATTGACGAGCTTGAGATAGATGGGAAGTGTTGGTAGATGGATCATCAAATGGAGAAGGTGACGGAATTGGAATTGTTTTGATTTCGCCAGAGGGCACTAAAATGGCTTTTCCTTCATCTTGGAATTTACATCCACCAATAATGAAACGGAATATGAAGCTGTAATACATGCTTTGAAATTCGTAATATAAATGCAGTTGGAAAATGTGAGAATCACCGGTGACTCGTAGCTAGTCATTCGACAAATAAAAGGAGAATACACTACAAATGAACCATCTTTAAAGAAATACAAGAAACTTGTTGGAGAATTGTCAGCGAAAATCCCAAAAATAAAATGGAGACACATATCAAGAAAAGATAATAGACTCGCAGATGCTTTTGCTTTTATCTCAAGTATGATGACAGATCCAACTGCGAGATGCATAAAGATACAGACACTTTTATCACCATCAATCAATAAGGAAGAAGAAGGAGAGGTAGACGTGATGATCATAGAAGATGGGGAGCAAACACCCGTTGTCGAAGATTGGAGGACCGAACTTCATGCATATTTGATGAGAGGAGAAACGCCGAGAAATTGATTGGAGGCGCACAAATTAAAAAGCCGTGCTAAAAATTATGAACTAAGAGATGGGATACTATACCGGAGATCCTTTAATGGACCTTCACTCAGGTGTTTGACACGAGAGGAAGGAGAAGCAGTGTTAAAGATGTTGCATAGTGGGGACGCTGGCAATCACAGCGGCGGAAGATCTTTGGCATACAGAGAAAAAACACAAGGCTATTACTGGCCATATATGCATGAAGATGCGAAACGTGTATTAAGACGTTGCGAAGATTGCCAAAGACATGGAAAGAAAATACATGCACCTGGAGCACTATTAACATCTTCAACAAATGTGTGGCCCTTTGGAAAATGGGGTTTAGATATTGTTGGACCGTTTTTACCAGGGTCTGGACAAAGAAGATATCTGATTGTCGCTACATACTATTTCACAAAATGGGCAGAAGTAAAGGCAGTACAACACATTCGCGACAAAGATATTTTTACATTCATATTTGAGAATATCATATGCAGATTTGGAATTCCCGTACAATTGGTATCTTATAATGGGAAGCAGTTTGAGGGACAGAATATAGAATTGTTACTTAATGCATTTAAGATAAAATGTGGAAAGTCAAATCCATTATACCCTCAGGCAACTGGGCAGGCAGAAGCAACAAATAAAATAATCGCAGATATATTGAAGAAGAAATTAGAAGGGTACAATAAAGCATGGTGCGAACAGGTACATAATGCAGTATGGGCTTACAACACAACCAGGCGAGAAGCCACGGGAATGTCACCTTTCTGTTTAACATATGGGGTTGAGGCCGTCTACCAACAGAAGTTATTATCCCAACAACAAAGAGAGAAGCTTGGGGGAAAAATCTTAGTGTGGGTATTATTTTAACTAAATTAGATGAATTAGAAGAAAAAATAGAAAGGGCTTTGCAGCATATGGAAAATTACCAGCGAAGATTAGCTCGAGAATATAATAATCGTGTTAAAACACGCGAATTTCAACCTGGCGATTTGGTGCTGCGAGAAATACCGATATATCAGCGAGAAAGAGGTGGAAAGCTTGCGAAAAAATGGGATGGACCTTATATCATCAAGGAGATAGTTGGAACAGGGGCATATAGATTGATGGATCCTGAGGGTAGAGATGTGGGACGCAGACTCGATAGACCATGGAATAGATTATACTTAAAGAGATATTACCTATAAAAAATTATGGTGAAGAAGTAGACTGCGGAATGGTACATGATTGAGGCAAAAAGAATTAAATATTTCATTTTTATTCTCGAAAAACATGCGAATATTTCGCAGAGAAAATGATGAAAAAATTATCAAAGATCAGCGAAATTACAAAAGAGCTTACATATACAGAAGAATCAACAAAATAATCAGAAAGTGGCGAACTTATTATGACGTACACCCTAATTCGCGAACACAATTTCGCAAGAGGCAAAAGAACCTAAAGTGCGTCATAGTAGGGGGTACCTATTACATATAAAGAAAAATTGACAAAATAATCAGAATGGGACGAACCTTCATGGCGTACACCCTAGTTCGCGTATAAAATTTCGTAAGAGGCAAAGTACCTAAAGTGCGTCATGTAAGGGGGTATCTGTAGCGTGGCTCAAGGAAAAGGTTACACCGCCCCTGGAACCTGAGTCATGAAGATTGGGGGTAATAAAACCCATCCAGGAGAGGTACCTTGGATTTTCAATCTAAGCTTATGACTTAGGTTGGACGACCGAGGGTCTCTTCTAAGGAGTCAGCATTTGACCAAGGCGCCGAGGGTACACGGTTGAGCCAAGGGTGCCTGGGACATTTGAAGTGTCTCGGCCATTCTTGGCAAGTCTCGGCTTATCTTTTCGGCCAAGAAAACTCCACTTAGGGTGCGAGTCTCAGTAACCATAAGCCCTATAGGCAAAAGGGATAAGAGGCTTCGAAAACAAGCGGTTGTTGTTAAGACCGCATGGGAGGAGCTAGCCTTGTATGGCGAAGTACGCCTCCTTGAAGGGGAAACCGGGGGGAAGATAAGGGCGGCACCCTCCATTAGGGAGCTGATAGTGTCAAAAAAGACGTAAATGTCATGAGGCTTCTTACTCACGGGAGTATCAAGGCTTGTCATATTTATGCAACAATCCTGAAGAGGCAAAAATACAAAAGAGTAGATAAGACGAGATCAATGGGTCTTTGCATGCAAGTGTAAGGACGTCCTGTGATTTCGTCGCAAAGACGGCAATGTCATGGGGCTTTACGTTCGCAAGGATATTTAGGCCTGTCATATTGTCGCAAGAAACATATCCTGCAGAGGCAATAATACTAAAGAAATGGTAAGACAAGATCAATGGGTCATTACATGAAAGTGTAAGGACGTCCTGCGATTTTGTCGCAATAATGAGAGGTGGCAAAATAAGACCTTTAACTAGGAAGGCAAAATAAGACCACACAAGAGAAATGATAAGGCAAGATCATTGGGTCATCACATGAAAATGTAAGGACGTCCTGCGATCTTGTCGCAATTAAAAAATTCGCATAAACAGTTTGAATGTAGATAACAGAGATCTTCCATCGCAAAAAAATAATGGAAAACAAAATGGGAGTTGTTAAACATCAAAGATTGTCTTCCATGCAAAAAAGAAGAATAATAAACGAGTAAATACATCTCAAAGATGATTGAAGTACATAAAGAAGTAACATTGCAAGAAGTAAAATTACAAGAGAAGCTCAATTCTCAATATCAATTTTTTCGCGGAAGAGATCTTGGATGTTCTTCAACAATTTTATTAGCCTCACCAACTTCCACACTTTCTCCAATTATTGCATTCTCGCCAGACCCTCCTTCGCCTAAATTATTATTGACAGCTTCATTCGGTGGGATCACCTCTTCATCTGCGGAATCTTCGCCACTTTCATAATCATAATCACTATCAGGAGGGTTAGGAATTTCATCATCACCTACTTCCAGAGGTTCGATAGATACAGGGTCAAGATATTTGGACAATAAGACATCATTCACAAGAACTTCAGCTTTGAGGTGGAATTGGCAAAGGAGTGCTTTCTGATGATTCCTACTCTCTATATCTTTACAGTAAGCGAGATAGTCGAATCTTCTTTCTGCCCGATCACGAGAGCGAGCAAGAGAAGCAGCGAGCAGTCCATTCTCTTTGCGAATTTTGGCATAGTCAGATTTCAAAGTGGAAATGGAGGAGTGAAGATTTTTCTCGGATTCTGCAAAAATAAAGAGTATAGCAAATAATTCAGATTTTTCTTAAATTCGCAAGGAAAATACCATAAATTCAAGAAAACAAATTGATTAAGGTAGTCAAATATCATGACTACCTTCCTTTTGCGAGATAAGATATTGGGTTAAAACCAAACAACTATTCTCCAAATGATCCATGGCACTGTCAAAGTTATCTCCAACCAAACCTTTCAGTCGAGATCGCAATTGCCTCAAATCTTTATTTCTTGACTCCCAGGGTTTAGAATCATCACAATAAACGAATCCCAAGCTTAATCATCTCATATCTCGATCAATCATTAACTTCATTAGATGCTTCAATCAATCTTTCACAAAACCCTAATTTCTTCTTAACAGAACATAGATTCAACATCACAATTCCCCATCTTCTTCTCGATTCATTACAAACCCATTAATCACCTCCTTCTTGATAAGCATTTCAAACCCTAAATTCATCAAGTCCCCTTTCTTTCTTCACCTGTGTAAGCTTTCACCATCTCCAATTCCTCCTGGTTCTTCATAAATTTCACCAGAGAATCAACCCATCTCGAATTCCATCTCAATTACCATAAGGTAATCATCATCAGCTTCTGCTCAAATTCATCACAGAACCAAAACCCATTCTCTAATCTCATCACTTTCTATCCCTAATTTCACCACCTCAGATTAATTCAAGCTACGAGTTAATCCATCTTCCTTGTCTGCATAATATAGACTCAAAAAAAAAAACCTTGATTGCAGCGCCTGAATTTCTGCTCACCAATTTTCCATCTCTGGTTTTGTTGCTAAAGGAATTGGGGAAGAATCGAATGAGAAACTGATTCCCCCATTTTTGGTTTAGTGTAATAAAACTGGGACGACTATCAACACCCATGGGTATTTTTAGCAATTCTTCACAGACTCAATTGGTTGTCCCTTATCCTCGAAGGATCCGAGTAGCATTTTCCGAGTGGAAATGATCATTACGCCTTCTTGATCTAATTGAGTGATTTCTCCTTCTTTTACTCCAAAACACCTATAAAACTCAAAAGCAAATATAATAATACATAATTTACAAGAAAACATAGCAAAGAAAGCATAAACAATAGATATAAATCTAGGTGTTTTAGACACCTATCAGCTACAAATGGTGACAAGTCTCTAGTAAATAGTCTCAGAGGACCGCGCTTGAAAATATTTTTGATGACTAGAGATAATGTGTTCATCGAGGGGAATAGGTTAATTTAAAGCCTACTAATTATGAGTGAAGATAATGGTAACCCAACCTAGTTGACTGGAGATCCCAAGATCTAGGTTCAAAAGGGACAACTAAGTTATGTATAACTCGGAGTAAACACTGTGGAGATAAAACTCCATCCTATTCCTATGATGAGATAGTGTGTTTCCTGAAATGTGTTAGGATAAGCTATGCTTTTAATGGTGCCTATATCTTGTATTTACAAGTGGGATATTACAGGGTATTCTTAATGGGACATCACCTATGTGAGTGTAGAATTGTGGCCGATTCTATGGAAATTTTATAAGGCTTTAATTTCCTAAAGCACTCATGAATCCGGGATTTGTTCAGGGCCGAAATGAACACAACCGTAGAACCAAATTAGTGAGAAAAGGCATTGTGTGATAACTATTGTCTTGGTTTACATTAAAAGCGAAAGAGTTCAAGATATCGCGTTCCCTTTGGTTAGTGAGTAAATCCGATAGTTATTCACTAAGGAAGGTTCAAAGCCAAAAGCTACCTATCCCCATGCAATGACTTTTCACTTTATCTCTCTTTAGTGTCTGCATATATAACATTTGCATTCTTAGAAATTCTATTCAAATGTGGGGGATTGTTAGAAATTTTGGATAGAATTATGTTAGTTATAATTGAAGGGTTGTTTCCAAGAGATGTAACCCTCCATGAATGGACTCTTACAAGAGATGTGACTCTTCGTGAAGAGTCACTATGTCCTTTCCTAAGAGACATCAATCAAGTATATAAACCCCACTCATATTTCATTCTTGAATATAAGAAAAGCACACACAAAAATCTGATTTCACTTGCATTCGTTGTTGTCATTGTATTGAGAGATGAACACTAAATTTGGTTCGCCGTTTCCTTGAGTTTGGAGTGCTTCTACTCGAGGAAGAAAGATCATTGTATCCTGGGAGACGTTTCGCAAGTAAGACCCATTAGCACCGGAGTGGGGCGAATTTCGTCTTAAGGACAGAGTATCTAATACTCGACTCGATCTATACATAGGTTCTTAGTCTTCTAATCTCTATGGTTCTCTTTTCTTATTCTTTGGTTCCCGCATTTCGGATCAACATCAGGTGCATAAAAGGAGAAAATATCCAACATGTGGTTGTTGGCCTGGAACAACTGTCTGTAGGCTGTTAGCATTGCAAGCAGAATATGGCTTCCACCTTCTTTTATCACGAACTATATTATGAAGATATGTCAAACAGGTTTCTGAAACTCGTGGGGAGCTCTCCAATATTCACGCTGATTTGAGTAGGCTAGAGTCTGGTGAGCTTTTACTCTAGAAGATTTTTCAGCTTAAGCGTTCTTTTACTGGGAACAATACACCTTGCAGGCTTCTAATTTTATTTATATTCATTCAATCGTTGTCCTTTTGGTTGTTCTTTCAGGATGGGAAGCTATTTGGAGTATAAGCAGCAGGTAAAGTGTTTTTTTTTCTTACAAGATGTTCAATAGTTCAGTAAATATGATAATTCTCTTGCATTATAGCCATCACAAGTATTTGGTGAGGTCATAGAAGAATTATTTTGTGATGCACTTCTGAATCGTCAGGAGAAAAAAATACTTTGTGAAAAACATTTAAGATGTTTATGCAATTTATTTCATTACTCTCTGGTTGTCATGATGGATACTTCAGATATTATGAGTATGAGTTCAAGGTGGTTGTAAATGTCAAAGGTGGCTTGAAACTCGGTCGGTATTTTGTTAAATTTGTTCAATATGGAGAGCAATTACTTCTTTTTTTCCTTATATTCGGCAGTAAGGGGGTAGATAACTTGCTATTATTAGACAAACTGATCTCATCTGTATTTGGGATGGAGTAGAACTATCTCAGAAAAAAATTGGAACACAAGAAATAAATACAGGGAGCAGCCAGCACATGAAATTTGATTCTGTCCATAAAGCCCAATCAGTTCAGAACTTCAGATTTATTTAATGATGCAACAGTAGAGGTGATACAATCATACGTGGTGATTTAGTGCACCTAAGGGCATAATCTCAGTGCAGTGTAGGAGGCATAGTTAGCATACCATTCCAAAGAGATTGTCCGCTCTGATTATATACTGGGGAGGCACTCTCACTCTCTCCTTGCAGTTGCAGTTCAATACTAGGCATATCCTCTGATGGAGGACACCCATATGGGAGATCTGCAATTCTGTGGCAAAGAATCCTGCTGAATTCATCTTCACCTGCTACCCGCGCTTGGTGTCTAGCTACTTCCGCGTCAATTTCGTCGTTAGTTGCATAAGAGTTTCTCTCCACAAGTTCTCTGAATACTGATGACCGTAATAACAGACTTAGCGCAGTTGGCGAAGAGGAAGATGACCTGTTACTGCAAGAACTGACTGAAATTTCTTTCCCATGAGCTTCTTGATTTCTAGGTGAACTGGACTCATCTACAGTGAGACTGTTCGATGGGATTAACATGGACGATTTGGGGAATGTCTGCGGCTCTGAGTTGGATTGTTGTTCTTGAGAAGGAACCAGTGCATTAGTCCCTGGTCTTAGCCACCTTATATATGTACTCAAATCGAAATTTGTTACTGCGTTAATCCCTCGATATTCTATTGCTGCAATATCATATGCATGTGCAGCCTCTTCTTGAGTACCTGTAGATCAGCAGCACACACCTTGACAGATTAGTAAACGCTAGCGTCACAAATACTGTTAATGAAACTTAGTAAACGTAGTATCATTTTTGCTTAATGCATGGAACTTACTGTAAGTACCAAGGTAAAGATACTTGTTCCCAAAACCCTTCCTATTCTTGCTTCCCATCTCCCATTATGATGATGCCTTGCAACACCTCTGTATTTTGACACACCTCTTGAGAAACCACTACTTTTCCTTCTCAAAGAGGCCAAGTACTCTTCCTTTGTCACATTTTGCATTATTTGAATCTCTTTCTCATAATCAGTTACCTAGCAAAATCACAAATGAAATTTAATCACTCTTTTCTCAGCCAATAGTAACAAAAAAGCATGATGAGAGTTTTCAAGTTAAAATACCGGGAAATTTGTGAAAGTCGTCGGACCCCAGTACTTGAGTGCCGCTAAATCGTAAGCTCTTGCTGCACATTCTTCATCATCGTAAGCTCCGAGATAAACTGTTTGATGACAACAATAAGGTCCAAGAACAATCAACAACACCAGAAAATAGTAACCTTGAGCCTACATAAAACCCCAGATTTTTCATCCACCAAAATATTCCATCCACCAAACATAAAACCCCAGATTTTTTTTCGAATTTCACAAAACAACAGAAACCTCATTCAGGCATTTCTTCAAACAAGAAATGCGAAATGAATGGCAACTACTACAAATCAAAAGAAAAAAAAAGGTAGAAACTTTGAATATTTACAAACTGTTAATCAGTGGCGAATCCATCTTATAGCAAGTGCGCAAAAGAAAAAAATTCTTAAGCCCAAAATAATCTCCAAGCCTAATTTTGAACCCCTGACAAGATTTTGCTTCCCCTTACAAACTGTTAATTACCTTGTTTTCCTTTCTTCTTTTGCGTTACATTCCAGGAGCCTTTATCCCATAGATGAGCTTCAAATCTACCAGTCCATCTATGCCTGTGTGTATTTCCTAAGTCAGATGCTTAACCAACTACTTGTTCGAAAAAGAGTTAAGTTATAAACTAATACAAGATGCGAGCAAGATTAACCATGAACTCGTACCTACTAACACCACGAAATCTCGAACTTCTTTTTTATCGTCGTAGTTGTAGTAGTAGTACTAGTAGCAGAAGATCCATCAACCTGTTGTTGTTGTTCTTTCGACTCGGCATTGGTACTGGTACTAGCATCACCTACAATGGGTTCTCTTCGTCTTCTCTTGACATTTTTAACAACTCGGGTTTCATTATTTTCACTACACGAACGACGTCGTACACCGGTGTTTACTTCGCACTTAACCGGTGTCATCTCCATAGTTTTCTTGCAGCTCGTCAATGAGAGAATGAACCGATTATAAGGATTATAAGTGAACAATGCAAATGGGTCTATATATGGAAGTTTACAGATAAGATTTTTTTGTTTCTCGGTTGATTTTGTTTTGGGGATGATTACAACTTGCATTAGCTGATTTTTCTTTTTCGATGAAAACAAACAAGTCGATGATACCGATACAGTTCTGGGACAAATTTGAATTGTCAGTACTTTGTTAGCCAGTCAATGGACAGCATTTGCATCTCGATCTCGTGCTATTGATGAACCGTATGCAACAGCTCGATGGTGAAACGTTTAAGTGTTTTTTTTTGGTTGACTGGTCTTGTCCCGTTAAACCGCTTTGAATTTAGAACTGTACGTCTCCCAAATTTCTTTTCTCTAAGACCACAGTCAATGGAGAGAGCTTAAAGAAACCTATTATAGGGGCTCCAAACATTTGGTTTTGAGGGCTCACAAGATGACAAAATCGGGTTATGAAATAGTAATCAACAAAACCCCATATCTAACTATTTTTTATAATGGCTAAAATACCCTCCATGAATTATAAAATTAAATTTATTATCTTTTCTTTCTTTTTTCATTCATAAATCATGAAGAAGATGATGATCATAAAAAAAAACCTATTATTTTTCTTTCTCTCTTCTTCTTCTCCGTCGTGATGAAGATGACAATCGTAAAAAGAAAAAACTAAGAAAACCCATCACTTATTTTTGAAAAAAACAGTTTCAGTACTGTGTACGGTTGGGAAAATTCATATTTCCCAACCGTAGACAGTCTACGGTTGGGAAAATTCATACTTCCCAACCGTAGACGAGATCGATCTCTGTTGGGAAAATTCATATTTCCCAATCAGTAGGCAAGATCTGGTTGGGAAAATTCATACTTCCCAACCGTAGACGATTCGATCTGATTTGGGAAAATTCATATTTCCCCACCGTCATCGCTACGATTGTGAAAATTCATATTTCCCAACCGTATACGATTCTGGCTTGTTTTTTCAAAAACCCAATTCGATCGATTCCGCTTATCCATGCATTGAAACCAATTAAATAAGATGGGTTGTTGATTTTTACCTTATTGAAGTCATTGCGGGTGGATTAAATGGTGTTAATCGACAATGAATTATTTTGAGAATTGACGATTAATCGAAGAAATAAGCGATGGAGGTGATGGGGAAGAAGAAAATGGAAGAATTAAAGGAGAGGAATGAAAACAAATTAGTTTTAGGTTTTCAATATTTAATAGGTTAAGGGTATTTTAGTATTTTTCTTATAAATTAGGTCCCCTTATCTTCATTGTAGGATATTTGAATCCTTGGGAGCCCTCAAAACTCTATTCTTGGAGCCCCTATAATAGGTTTCTAAACCTATTATAGGGGCTCCAAACATTTGGTTTTGAGGGCTCACAAGATGACAAAATCGGGTTATGAAATAGTAATCAACAAAACCCCATATCTAACTATTTTTTGTAATGGCTAAAGTACCCTTCATGAATTATAAAATTAAATTTATTATCTTTTCTTTCTTTTTTCATTCATAAATCATGATGAAGATGATGATCATATACAAAAAACTAAATCTATTGTCTTCTCATTCTCTTTTCATTCATAAATCATGATGAAGATGATGATCATAAAAAAAAAAAAAAACTATTATTTTTCTTTCTCTCTTCTTCTTGTCCGTCGTGATGAAGATGACGATCATAAAAAGAAAAAACTAAGAAAACCCATCACTTATTTTTGCAAAAAACAGTTTCAGTACTGTCTACGGTTGGGAAAATTCATATTTCCCCATCCGTAGGAAAATTCATATCTCTGATTGTCAGGGGAAAATTCATACTTCCCAACCGTAGACAGGTTCAACTGTTTTTTCAAAACCCAATTCGATCGATACCGCTTATCCATGCATTGAAACCAATTAAATAAGATGGGTTTTTTTGATTTTTTACCTTATTGAAGTCATTGCGGGTGGATTAAATGGTGTTAATCGATAATGAATTATTTTGAGAATTGACGATTAATCGAAGAAATAAGCGATTGAGGTGATGGGGAAGAAGAAAATGGGAGAATTAAAGGAGAGGAATGAAAACAAAATAGTTTTAGGTTTTCAATATTTAACAGGTTAAGGATATTTTAGTATTTTTCCTATGAATTAGGTCCCCTTATCTTCATTGTAGGATATTTGAATCCTTAATAGCCCTCAAAACTCTTTTCTTGGAGCCCCTATAATATGTTTCTTTTTCTTTTATGGTTTACTCAAGTGCACAAGAACAAAATGAGCACACACTTTAAAATTTAAATCCGTCAGATTTTAAATGTATTCCTACGGGTCTTTATAATAATAAATTCGATGGCTTAAAAAACCTATCATTTTTAGGGGCGACCCTAAACGAATTAGGGGCGACATAAAAGGACAAAATATGTCATAATCGGAAGGCTAATTCATAATCGGAAGGTTAATCCATAATCCCGTTTTTTTAATGGCCAAACTACCCTTTACAATCGGTAGATAACTATACAATCGGTAGTTAATCAACAATCGGGAGTCAATTTAGTTTATATAGCTTAGAATATAAAGTATCCCCAAAATAAAATCCTCTATCTTTTGAATTTTGATTATCCTATAATCGGTAGTAAATAAAGTTATCTTGACTTAGATTAAAGTAGACCTTTGGCAAATATCCTACCATAATCGGTAGTCAAGATAGTTCATATAACTACCGAATATAGAGTAGCCCCAAAATGAGATTTTGCAAAAATCCTGTTTTTTTAAATTTTGGTTGAGCCTATAATCGGTAAGAAATGAAGAGTTATCATGACTTCCGATATTACATTAGGTCTATTTGTTGAATTCCTACCAGAATCGGTAGTCTAAATAGTTCATATAACTACCGAATATAGGGTAGCCCCAAAATGAGATTTTGCAAAAATCCTCCTTTTTTTGAATTTTGGTTGAGCCTATAATCGGTAAAAAGGAAGAGTTATCATGACTTCCGATTATACAATGGCTCTCTTTGCAAACATCCTACCATAATCGGTAGTCAAGATAGTTCATATAACCACCGAATATAGAGTAGCCCCAAAATGAGATTTTGCAAAAATCCATTTTTTTTTTTTAATTTTGGTTGAGCCTATAATCGGTAAAAAGGAAGAGTTATCATGACTTCCGATTATACAATGGCTCTCTTTGCAAATATCCTACCATAATCGGTAGTCAAGATAGTTCATATAACTACCGAATATAGAGTAGCCCCAAAATGAGATTTTGCAAAAATCCTCTTTTTTTAAATTTTGGTTGAGCCTATAATCGGTAAGAAAGGAAGAGTTATCATGACTTCCGATTATACATTAGGTCTTTTTATTGAATTCTTATCATAATCGGTAAGAAATGAAGAGTTATCATAATCGATAGTTCATATAACTACCGAATATAGAGTAGCCCTAAAATGAGATTTTGCCAAAATCCTATAATCGGTAGTAAATAAAGTTATCTTGACTCCCGATTCAATTATTCTCGAGAATTAAATGACTGTGCCGGCAGTGGACTGAAAACCAGGAAAAAATCCAAAACGGACTGAAATTCAATTTTCTCGTAGAAAAAAAAATTCTCGGACCCCCCCAGACCCCATGTATAGCGTACCGTCATTGTATTCATACCACGTCCATGCCCGCACCGAGCTTTTTCAACTGCATTGGTTGAGCCTATAATGAGTAGCAAATGAAGGTATCCTTACTTCCGATTATACAGTGGACCTCTTTAGCGAAATCCTAGCATAATCGGTAGTCAAAGATAGTTCATATAACTACCGAATATAGAGTTGCCCCAAAATGAGATTTTGCAAAAATCCTCTATTTTTCTAATTTGGTGGAGCCTATAATCGGTAGTCAAAATAGTTCATATAACTACCGAATATAGAGTTGTCCCAAAAATGAGATTTTGCAATCGGTAGCTAACTAAACTACCGATTATGAAGGGGCATACAAGTATTTTCATCCTATTTTGTCTTTTGTGTCGCCCCTAATTCGTTTGGGGTAGTCCCTAAAAATGCTAGCTTAAAAAATGCATACTCATATGTTACAATTCAATTCTACTTTATTTGTCAAAATAGAATTTTTTCCAAGAAAAATTATATTTCCCACTGAAATTTTCTAATTATCATAAATAAAAACTAAGATATGAAAATTAGTAAATTAAACAAATAATTTGGAAGATTGATGGTGTATATAGAAGTAATGCCCTATTTTAATAAGTAAACTATAACGGAGAGAGTAATTGTGTTCTCGAGATTCAAGAGTCGAGTCCATAACAGCACCGGCAAAAGGAGCTCTTCCTGCTGAGCGTTGCTGTTATTTGGGCAGAAATCTAGTTCGACAATGGTATATTAACCGTAACATCTGGCGGTCTATCCTGCCTTATACGGCTAGAAAGGCAGTTGATGTTGAATAGCATTTTTGGATTTTGAATAGCATTTTTGGTATAAAAAGGCAGTTGATGTTGACTCACCTAGAACTAATTGACACGTGGGTAAGTGGGTCCAATCCAACCAGGACCTAATGTGAAGTGAACAACATTACCAGCCAAAGACATAGAATAAGTAAGAAACTAGTTAAAATTTGAAACGAAATGAGAAGAAAAAGCAGGAAAAGTTTGGTTGATTGAAGACGACGATTTAAGTAAAACAAGTTCTGTATGGCTTATTCAGAGACAATGAAACTGGTTTTTGTTTTCTGAGGAGGGTATGATTAGGATTTAATCAGGACAGATTATGTCATGTTATACCTGACAAAACTTTTTGTCTGTCTTCACGTTGTTGGGATATAATTTTGGTTCCCTTTGGATTCCCCGCCCTTTAGATGACAAATTTTGACGAACTACAAGAAATCTAGTTGTTTCCTGTGTTCCGAAAGTTGAAAAGTTGGTTACACGAACGAATGAACCAACAAAATCTAAGCATACTGCAATATTCTTATTACGAAGAACATGCCGATGAGGTCTAATAATTAGCAAAAATGATACATTGACGGAATAAGAAGCACCGAGTGTGCACCGCGTGAGAGGGTAGTGGGGCTCATTCATGCCCCATCCCCTGCGAGAGGGGACATTTGCCATCGTCCCCTCTCGGTGCCCACTTCCAGTCTTTGGGCTTAGGTGGATTAGCAAAGTTGAATAATTAGAGAGGCATGTCGGATTTTATTTTTATTTTATTAGCCCGATTTTTCATTTTATCATGATGTGGTTGTGACAAATGTCACAGTACAGTAAGCAGTTAATAAAATATAGGGACTTCACATTTCAATAAAGATTAATAAAATATAGGGACTTCACATTTCAATAAAGGGTCTTCACATGAATTCCGGGTAATTATGGGGTGTCTTGATGTAATAGCAAATGTCTAAGTTACACTTCATCTAAAATAAAAACTTAAAGAGTTAAAGAAAATATATATTAACTTTTGATGACAGAAATACTAAGCATTTTCATGATAAAATTAAGTATATGAAGAGAGAACTCTTTGTGAGATAAGGTTATCCTACGAAGAACATGCAGATGAAGTCTAATAATCAGAGTTGGTCTTTTATTTCAAGAGCCATGTATTTTGTTTTTATTTTATTCGCCCAATTTTTTATTTTATCATAATGTAGTTGTGACAAATTTCATAATACAATAATCGGTTAATAAATAAAGTCTCCACCTTTTCAAAAATAAATCTCACGATAATCACTTTCTTCAAGGAAAATGTATTTTAATATGTAGCAAAGTTTATAGCTAAAGACACGAGCAATTTTACATGATTTAGTGTTGAAACCTATGTCCACCAGGGTGATTTCACTATGGATTGACGAAGATTACAAGCTCTTTCTCTTAAGTACAGTGTATTATCTTTCATTGATCTCTTACCTTTCATTACTCTCTGCGTTCAGTCTCTCTTTTAAAACCCTAAAGATCTCAACCGTTATCACATTGTAATTCTTTTCCTTTTATATGCGAACTTCATTAGTGGTTGGCAGCTCACTTTGCTCGCTGACGTTCTAAGTGTGGTTCGATGAAGCTTCCTTCAGCGGTGTTACTTGCAGTATGGTTCATCTTCGCAGTAAAACTCATTCTAGCAAGTCGTTGATGGTTATCTTTGATGGGTACATCATCATCTCTAAATTCCTAAACAAATCCTCTTTCGCCTCCTGTCTGGTCAACCTGAAGTCATGTGGATCTGACCATTCTGACCCATCATTAAATGCATATCTACCCACTTCAAATTCCACCGTTAAACTCGTTCGAATTTTCCACACGTCCTGATTCAGCAAGACCGGTAGATATCTCGATTAAGGTAAAGAGCTCCCCGAGAGTTTATTTGTTGTTCTTGTAACTGCGGGGGTACCAAAATACACCACCAACTTTTTCTTAGGCAACCTGTATGGACTAAACTCAAATACAATTTCGAAAGTTACAACTTAATGAATCTCAATCGGGAATTATATAGAGTTTATATCTCTTTCTCACAATCAATATGTAAACGGAAACAAATCTGTGAACCTGATTATACCGTGAGAGTTCTTGGACGATTCCAAAGATCAATATCCAAGATCAATCAAGTCGTATCCAAAAATTACGATGGACGTATCTACTTTGATTGATTTACGTACAACCTGTGATATTTCAATTATAAAGATAAACAATATAATGTGGAAAAAGAAATAACACAGACACTAGAAATTTTGTTAACGAGGAAACCACAATCGCAGAAAACCCCGGGACCTTGTCCAGATTTGAACACCAAACTGTATTAAGCCACTACAGACTCTAGCCTACTATCAATACTTCGGACTAGAATGTAGTTGAGACCGAATCCACCGTCAAAGTAATTCGATTCTGATCGCGCTCCTTACGCCTCTCGAATCTCGCAAGACTCTGCGCAATTGATTCTCTTAGCTGACATCCTTTACAGCCTAAGAGTTGCTTCAACTAAATTGAAGACTTTAAACCAATCTGCCTCCACAGATAAGCCTATATGTGATTTCCGTTTTGATCAAAAGATCAAGGTGAGATAGGAAATCGTTTGCAACTAGACAAAGTCTAGCAAACCTCAAAACCTACAGTTTTCACGAGTCCCTTGTGGATGCGAAGTCTTTTTAGTCGCTAAACAAGATCGGGATACGAAAAAGGTTTAAAGGAGAGGAGAGGAATCTAGTTTACAACTAGGACAAACAAGAAAAGTGTCGGGTATTCAAAGATCCTAGTTGCTTGAGGTTCTTCTTATATAGACTTTCAAAATCAAAGGTTGCTTTAGATTTAAGTTAAGGTAGCTTTGGAATCAAGCAATCAATATCCACCATTAGATGAATCTTTGATTTGAAATTAACACAACAAAATATACACCCTGGTTAGGATGAACGTAACCGAACCATGTATAATGACTCGTTCATGAAAGGTTATCCGAAACTAGCCAGACAAACGATAAGCTTAACCATTTTCATATAACACTTTAAAACTTTAATATTGATTCACAACCATGGGTTATAATGTGATCAAATATGTTTAGATGTGTTTTTAGAGATTTGTTCAAATGTCGATTATCTCATAGAAATAATTTTGATGCATCTTAAAATATTCCATTGGGTAAGTACGTGTACTTGGTACGTCTACTTACTTTCCAGTTCGTGAGTTATTTTTCATGGTACGTGTACCGAGTTTGTATAACCTTAAGACAAAACAAGTTCAGGATTCTACAAAACTTTTTCGGTATGCTTATTAGGTATGTGTGGCATCCTGAGTTCACGAGTCAACGGACTTTTTTAGGTTTGCATACTCGGTATGTGTACAAAAAGTCGTTGCCGAACTATAGCTACGCCAATACGTGTACTAGGTACATGTAATGTGACTCCAGACCTATAACAGTTACGCCAGTTCGTAAGCTGGTACGTGTACTGTCTTGTATCCAAATTTATAGTATTTTTATATCTCTCTAATAATCAATTTGAAACATTACCGAATAACAACAATGACACATATCATTGTTCCAAACTATTTTCAAATGATTAACTTGAAACATAATTTAGGTCATAAACAATAAATTATTTTTAACCAAATTCATCAAGTATGAACAAATGTTCTTAAGCTTAGTCATACATATTTCGAGAATAATTAACAAGATAAACTTGACTCGAAAATTTTGTTGTGCATGTAAAGTCCACTTTAGTCATGCGACTTACTCTCATAGATAAAAAGGTGAAAACTTGAGTAATAGGTGGTTCAGCCTTCACTTACCTTTTGTTAATGAAGTTCTCCAAAAGCTTCGGCTGATCTTTGCCTTCAAACGGTATAACGTAGTGATGTCTGGTACTCAACTACACACTCCTATCCTAATTCGAGACTTGACTAAATGTAGACTAGAAATCAAGATATAGTTTTGATCAACTAAATTTGAAAACAAGCTTGAGATAGCAACACTTGTGAGTTCGACCGAGCAATGCTCTAACAGTTCTTATCTTACTTTCTTAAGTTGCGTCCAAGCACTTCTAATGCTCCCATGTGGCGATGAAGTTTTTTGTCCCTACATGTTTCCTCCTCTCTTATCATCTAACCAAAGGTAGGATGGTAAGAGATTTTTATTCCGTGGTTATGATAACCGTCGCCACTCCCTTGAATCTCGATTGTAACTGCCGACTCATCAACGCGTCCCCACTATTTCCCCTTTATGATCGGTTACCTTCCCTTGCTGGTTATAATTCCTTCATATAAAAATATTTCCCTAACATTCCCTCAACATTAACTTCACAAATTTTTTTCTCAAACACCCTTCTCCTCACTCTAGTCTTCTTCTTTATTTCACTTTTCTGCAACTCGATTCTCTACACTTTTTATACCAATTTTTATTTCTTATTGGTTGTAGTTGATTGCTTCTTCGTTCATGGTAACTCCTCTGGCTTTGCTTTTACTTATCTGAATCTTTATTTCTTCTTTTGGATTTTAGTTTTTTTTGCTTTTCCATTTTAACTTTGATGGGAAGGGGTCTCTTGCGTCCAAGAAATCTCGCCAAACAGAGAAGTGCTGCACGGGTGGACCGGTGAATACGCTTCAGAATCCCGAGCTGAAGATCGTGAAGAAGACTGCCTCTAAGGGAGTTGTAATTTGGTGGTAGTTCGCGGGATGCACCTTAGAAGGTTTCTTAGTCCAACGATACTCCGGGTGGTGTGGGAAAACCGTCTACTGATGAGGATGTTTTTTTTTCGTGAAGGAGAATGCCTCTACTGACATGCCACCATTACAAAATGTTCTTCCCGAGAACGTAGCTTCGAGGGATGTTGGGAAAGGTGATAAGGTCATAAAATATTTGAATTCAACCGTAGTATAAAAAAAAAACCAAGGTCATTTAAAGGGTGTCATACAATTCTATACAAGTTTAAAATGAATAAAAGGTCACGTATACACATGCTACACGTATAAATTTTGAAAATAATGTCTCAGAGAATTACTCCGAGATTACACCGATTTTCTCCCCAAGTTATCGTTTTCAAGGTGTCAAAGACCTCATAGATACAAGTCCAAGATACGAGATAAACTATATTGGGACAGAGTTTTTTGTTTTTTTCTACCGCGAAAAAAAAAAAACAACCAAAATTTCCAAAATACTCAAGAAAATGGAAAAAGACAATCAAGATTCAACTTCAACCTCTCCAACCACTTGGTTGAAAATAAGTTTCAAGTTAAGAAAACTTATATAATTTATTTTAAAAGGAATACTCATTCGTAATATTTGTGTTAAAAGGTGTTATCAACATAATACTCGAATGAGCGGATGTAATCTACATTATTAATTAATGAAAATTTACTTTCTTTACAATTGGTCATCACTTTTTTTTTTGATGAATATTTTGTACAAACTAACTCTTTTTTATATTAAACTGTATCCACGGAGAATCGGTGTAACAAGAGTGTGAAAAAATATAGCTAATAAAATTATGCTATAAGAGAGTCATAAAAAAGGGGCAAACAAATATTTTTCTGTTTCACCAAATGATTAGGCGTGAACTGCTATATTCACATCTTCGCATAACGGGTTGGCGAAGATTCTCTTTGCGCAAACCAATTAGGCGAAAAAAATGAAATTTTCATTGCCAAACCATTAGACGCGTCAGACCTAATTCAACTTTCCCTTCAGGCACTTGTTTGATCCACAACTAGATTTAAACTTTAGGCCATGCTTTTGAAGCCTTAATCTTGAACTTAGAAAACCATAAGACTAGCCTAAGATTGATATTCTTATGAGTAAGATTGATTTGGTATCTTTATAAGTTTTGAAGAGTAAAAAACCTTAATATTGTGATTTATATTCTTCTAAATCTAAGGAAACATTTATGTCACCTTGATTGAATTCTTAAATGTAAATCAAAGGGCATCCTGTTAGAGGAAAATAATGCTAGTCTTCACGAATGAAAGTGGAACAATTCCTTCATGGGCCTGTAAAGAACACCAGTTATGGAAATCAAGTGTGTATGTGACGTAAGGGCAGAACTATAAAATAATAGTAAGGACAAGTTATTATGTCTTAAATACATTCCAGTCCGAAGTCAGATAATTGGCTAGTGCTTGTAGCCGCTTAATACTGTGTGTGTTCAAACTGAACGAGGTCCTAAGATTTTTATGCAATTGTGGTTTTTCTCGTTAACAAAATTCTTACGTGTATGTGTTTGTACTTTACCAGCTAAAATTTATCATTATTTGTAAAAAATCATTACACTAGTTCACTTTTTTATTTAGGGTAAAAGTTCGTGGTGTACTATGTACCCTCCTTTCACTTGTGAATAGTTCCGAATAATTCTTTCTCTCCTTGGTTAATTTCAAGTTTTGTTTTGTCTCTTTTCTGTGCTCTCTCAAAATATCTCCTTTGAAATTTTAGTTTATACAAACATTTTTTTTTAAGGTGGCACATCATTAAATGTAGCCCTAAAATCTAACATTCTGTAGAGAAAAAATGAAATGAGCAAGGCATTTGCACCTTGAAAGGACTGCTCTAATGTCATTCAATCAATTAATGGAAATCTAGAGTCAATATAATATATAACTAAAAATATAGTTTTAGATTGCGTAAATATATTTATTTTTTTAAAACTTATGTTGATAAATATGTTAATCATGTAGCTCACTTTTTAGATAAGCATGGTATTAATTCGAACTTTGATGAGGACTTTGTTAGAGAACTGCTCGGTCGAACTCGCAAGCGTTGCTATCTCAAGCTTGTTTGTCAAGTTTAGGTGATCAAAACTATAAGTCTTGATTTTTAGTCTACTTATAGCTATGTCTCGGATTAGGATAGAATGTGTAGTTGAGCTTTAGACTTCACGGCGTTCATCGATTGAAGATGAAGATCTACTGAGGAGAGCTTGGAGGATCTTCATCAAAAAAAGGTATGTGGAGACTAAAACTTATCTATCACTCATAAGTTTATTCTATTCTATCTCCTAATGAGACTAAATCGTATGGCTATATAGAATTTTATATTATACACATTTGATATTTCGAGCTAAGTGTAACTTGCTAATATATTTCTCAAAATATGTGTTGGAAGCTTTTTGCTTTAGCTACGTTCATCATTATTCTTGATGAGTTTAGTTGGAAATAATTTATTTGTTGGAAACTAAATATTAATTCAAAAGATGATCATGTGGAAAGTTTGTGTGAGACATCTATTGTCGTCTTTTAATGATGTTTCAATGATTGATATGGGAGTTGAGAACAATTACCTTTGTCTGGATACATCATAGTATGCGTACATAGTATGCAAACTGTTTTGGTATGATTCAGGTCGGGAATCCAAGTTTGCGTACCTAGTATGTGAACTGTTTTAATTGAGAAGTCCGGGAACCAAGTTTGCGTACCTAGTATGCAAACGATTCTACCTGAGTTAGGTCCGGGACTGTTGTTTGCGTACCCGTTTGAAAACAGCTGGACAAGACCGAAGTTCGGATACTATAGTTTGCGTACCCATTTGCAAACTTAGTGGTAAAGTTCTAAAATCGGTTAAGTATGATTCTCATACTCATGAACAAATACATTTATGAATTAAGGAATGCAATCTTTGCAAACCGTGGCTTAATGTTCATGAATTAATTCTTGTATAAGTACTTTGTACGATTACGAATCAATTCGATTTTGTTTCAATTGGTTCATATATATTTCTATGAGATAGTGAACAATTTCAACAAATCTGTTTGAAACACAATTAGATTCATTTGATTATCTTTCATGTTTGATTGATCATCATATTTGATCTAGAAGTGTTAGATGAAAATGGCTAAGACAAAAGTGTTTATGTGGCTAACTTCAGTTAACTATTATTGAGCCAACTCAATATACGTGTTTAGGTACGGTTACCCATATCTAAATGAAGGTATATTTCATTTGTGTGTAACAATCTAAGACCATCTAACGGTGGAGAGATATTGCTTTGGTTTTAAGCAAACTTACTACAAAAAAATGATGAAAATCAAGGCATAAAGAGATAGCGCAGAGGAATAACAAGGAACCAATATAAGAGTTACATTTTTAAGAACTAGGCTTAACTTCAACGATAACTAATTTCTTTATCGCTACGATTGATATCAGAAGTTCCCTACTTAGACCCCCACTAACAAAATTTGTTAAATTTTTTTTGCCTAACTAGTAGGATATTGAAACCATGACCCATAACATGCTAACCTATCCAATTATCCTAAATACTAAGAACTATTAACACATTAGAAACTTCTCTAACACATCACCAAGTCAGTAAGACAAGTTGTTTGAGTTTAATTAAAACTTCAAAAGGCTCCATTAAAATCAAACTATGACATCATAACTTTGTGCACCGTCTCATGCTTTTGAACGACATGTCCCACAATGATACATAAGGGTGTAAATCATTTTCGGACAATTCTCTCAGAAGATGCACCATATGTTACATGACAAGTGACACTGGTTAATGATGACATAGTCATATGTTTAGAATATGGATCATATTGATGATCACTATGAGCATATAAACCCCCAAAATAAATTTTACGAACTAATTTCATTGTTTTTTGGGAACTTTCGACGTAGCTTGCATAACCTTCGATTTTCGTCTAAAAAAGATAGAGCGAAGCTATGAAAGTTGCAACTCATGCATGTTTTGTACATGATATCATCTTTCAAAATTGCTTTCGAATATATACTTAGTTTCTAATTTGCTTTTGAAATTGTACTTGTTCACAAACAAGCTTTCGAATTTCTACATAGCTTTCGAAATTTCATTCAAACAAGCTTTTAACATCCATTTCAAACTTGATTTCAAACATGCATTCGAAATTGCTTTCAAACAAGCCTTTATTGCTTTTAAACTTGTTTTTGAACAATAATATAATATGAAGACCCTCTCTAGTTTCTCTAATGTTTAACAATGATAAGTAACAAGCACATCCTTAAGTGTTATATATATATATATATATGTGTGTGTCATAATCTCTGATTATAGTAATCTACACTTTGAGATATCTATACAATGAGTTGTAAAATAAAACTTATGTATATTATTTCTTCGACACTTTGCTCAACTTTGATGATCAAATCTCTCATACTGAATCCATAATCACAAACTTTGTTTTTTCAGAGTCTTTAAAAGATTGTGAAAAACATAGAAATTGAGTAGTCGTTCAACCTCTCGTTGAAGGATGATATCTTCGTTTTTTTTTTAACTCTTCGTCTTTAATTCTTCAAAAGTAACTAAGGTATTCCGTCTCTACACTTCTAAAACCTAAGTCTAATATATATATATATATATATATATATATATATATATATATGATGTTAACTTTAGTAAGAAATTCAAGCGGTGAGTTTTGACATTTAAACTTGACATACCAACACATGTTAGGGTCAACCGAGCTATGCTCCAACATGAATACTTAGGTTTTTGTTTATTTCCATATTTTTTTATTAAAATATGGCCTCACATAACTAATCAAAAAATTCAATGATGGAGAAGTTGTACATCGCCCCGGCTACGATGTGGTCGAATATGTGGCCCCTTTTCTTTTTTTGACACGTATATAAACTAAAAACTTGTCCCCCTCCAAATCCCGACAAAAAAATTCACTTTTTGAGAAAAAGTAGGTAGTTGACAAAAACAATTAGTTAAATAGTTGTGTAATAAAACTGTTTTGGACTTTATTTTCTATTTATAATACATGTCAAAAAAAGAATATGGGCCACATACTCAAAGTATGTGGCCCGACCACATCGTAACCGCACCCGTTGCACAGCAAACATTGCGTTCCAAACTAAGAAGCTTGGGTCAAGTGAAGGGATATATTTTTATACTTAAAGTCTTGAATGGGTATAATTAATTTTTTTGGATGGCACCCAAAATGATCGTCCTTTCCTTTATATTATGGTTGAATGATTTATGAGGAAGAGTGTACGGTGTTGATGAGTAGTTGGTCCATTTCATGATCAAGAGGTTAAATACACTTTTAAAACTCCAAGTGGTTGTGTATATATAAGTACATGTACTATGGTTTATTATTGAGATACTATCCCAATAAGGTTAAAGGGGCAGGAGCTTATGACATGGTTATATTGACATTATCATGACATGGTGAGGTCATTTTTTGTTCAAAATCCAAGTTACAATGAATTTGAAGCTAATTTTTTGGTGACATGTTCCTTTTATAAAGCTCTACACTCCAACCAAAAATAAGAGCATTCCGAGACGTATAAGACTACCATCTACCATTTTGTAATATCAACCGTTGAAGACTAATAGTTGAAATTAAAATTTGTGGATGGTGAAATTTTGTATTTCGAAATAATCTCATTTTTGGTAGGAATGTAGAACTTTAAAAGAGGAACATGTCACCAAAAAATTAGCTTCAAACTCATTGTATTTTGGGATTTATAAAAAAATTGGCCTCACCATGTCATGATAATGTAAATATAACCATGTTATCTGATCCTTCCCCAATTTGAGGTTAGTATAAGAGTTGGGACGATCATCCTGACATTCAAGCAATGCCTGTTGTTGATGGTGGATTTTCGACAAAGGTCAAAATCGTAAAATCATGATACTGACCCGGCTTCGGGAACGCATATGACAATTCATATTTTATGATCCGTGAACCGTTTCATAAACTCTGACTGAGTGAGCATTCCTCTCAGATCCATGATGAACATGTTTCTAGAAAGGCCTCTCCGGATGAGCGTTCGATGTTGCACATTTCATCATGCCCTCTATGTAGAATAACGATTGGGCGGTTCTCTGGACATAATTGTTTGTCAGAGGGCTTAACGCCTTCAGGACATCGACGACACTCATTGTTCCCTGACTACATAGAGATACCCACATCTACATAGAATAACGATTAGGCGGTTCTCTAGACATAATTGTTTGTCAGAGGGCTTAACGCCTTCAAGACGTCGGCGATACTCGTTGTTCCCTGACTATGTAGGGAGACCGTGTAATGTTGATGGTGGATTTTCGACAAAGGTCAAAATCGTAAAATCATGATATTGCATGTTTCTGACCCGGCTTCGGGAACGCATGTGACGATTCATATTTTATGATACGTGAACCGTTTCACGAACTCTGACTGAGTGAGCATTCCCTTCAGAGCCATGCTGAACATGTTTCTCTAAAGGCCTCCGCGACTGAGCGTTCGATACTACACATTTCATCATGCCCTCTATGTAGAATAACGATTGGGCGGTTCTCTGGACATAATTGTTTATCAGAGGGCTTAACGCCTTCAGGACGTTGACGACACTCGTTATTCCATGACTACATAGAGAGACCCACCTCTACATAGAATAACGATTGGGCGGTTCTCTTGACATAATTATTTGTCAGAGGGTTTAACGCCTTCAGGACGTCGGCGATACTCGTTGTTCCCTGACTATGTAGGAGACCGCGTATAGATTCAGGCGGCTCTCTAGACATAATTATTTGTTAGAGGGCTAAACGCCTTCAGGACGTCGACGATGTACGTTGTTCCCTGACTATACACCTTTCAGAATGAATATGATGCTTCAACTATCTCATATCTCGATTCTTCAAATAGATTAATTCTACCGTGATGTTCATCCACTGAATTCCTAGAAAATAATCTATTATATCTCATTACTCCGTTCCCTGAATAACCCGTCTGAATTCATGGATTAGGAATAGATAACCATTTTATCTCATTACTCCGTTCCTTGAATTCCCGACTAAAATTCATGGATTAGTAATAGATACTTAGTTCATTTTATTACTCCGTTTCATGAATCATTCTCCGCTGAATTTCATGAATTAGTAATAATTACTCAACAATCGGGCATCTGGACTATCACCGAGTAAGCCCCAATAAAATGGTGCAAGTGTACTCAACAATGATGCACAAACGAGCACCCAAATGCACGAACGAGCATTCGAAAATATGGACAAACGAGGAATCCTACACAAAACAGGAGAGAGAAAAATAATAATAAAATAAAAGAGGCGCCAATGACCGGGCCCACCGGCCGGCCGGTCCCCCACGCCTCTTCCTTTATTTTTCTTATTTTATTATTTTCATGAACTCATGAAGACTCCTTCATTCGAGCAACTTTCCTTGCTTGAGGAAAACTCACGGTTTCTCCGTATTTTCGCGGTTTCATGAAAAATAATAAAAATAGGGAAAGGTGTTGCGGGACCGGGCTACCTAGCCAGCCGGCCATGCCCTAGCCGTGGCTGGTTGATAGGTGTTGTAAACACCTAAATTTATATCTATTGTTTATGCTTTCTTTGCGAGTTTTCTTGTAAAATATGTATCTTATGTTTGCTTTTGAGTGTTTAGGTACCTTGGAGTCATTTGGAGTAAAAGAAGGAGAAAACGTCCATTTGGAGCATAAAGTGGTCAAGGAATTCATCTTCAATCTTAGACATGTGCTTGCATATATGAATAGAATTACGATTTAATCTCTTGCGTTATCAAAAGCCTAGAGAATCAAGAAAGCAAGATAATCTATTAATTTCCCAAGTTCATCAACACACACATTAGGGTTGCGTATGTGAATTCTACCTAAAGAATAACCTAACGCCTTGCGCTAATCAAGTTCAATTCCTAGGAGCATTAAGTTTCAGAAATAGGCTAATCAATGCAATTGTCATGCGTTGCACATAACAATTCGGACAATGGTCAAACTCTACATATGATTACGAGAGTGTATCACTACAAACCGTAAACATATCATGCTACTTGTATTCAAGGTTATCGCTTGATGAAAAACCCTAAAATAGCTATGGACTAAGATGCAAGTTCAATTAATTGGCCACTTAACTAATCAAACACCATAATCCTATCACAATACTTCAATCATGTGATCATAAAAACAATAGAGAATTGAACGATAATCAAGAGAGAAAACTAATACATAAAGCAAACACAAGTTTTCGAAATCGGACTACATCCTTAACCAATAATAGAGAATTTAGCTACTCATAGCTATGGAGTTCATCACAAAAATATAAGTTGAATTAAAGAAGAAGATGAACAAAAGCAAACCCTAGTTGCGTAACCAAAAACGGCTCTCCAAAGTTCCAAGAATAAGATGTCCTATAAGTTGTAGAAGACCTTCCCTTTATAGCTTTTCTCCAACTTCTAAAATTAGGTCTAGTCTTCAAAGTCCATTAGGTGAAAATCCACCAAGCCCATAAGAAGGAGAAACCCGTGTAGAAAATATGACCCAAAAATCGTCGCCGAAAAACTGGTATTGTGGCCGGAAAACGGCCGGAAAAGTCGCCGAAAATCGGTTGGAGTGACCGTGAAGTCCGCCGATCACCGGTCAGCGGGTCGGATCGACGGGTCAGCGGGTCTAACTCGGGTGCAGTCAACGAGTCGGATCGGGTCGGGTTGGTCGGACCAATTCGACATCTTACTTCACCGGATGGGTGACTTGCCAAAGCCATTGCCATTTGCCATTTGCCCCGGCCAACTTGTGTTGCACCAAGATGGTGCATCAGTGCCAGCTTCTCTTGCCATCACTACCTTTGCGGCACAACATCATTATCTTCACGCCTTCACTGCAATATCCATTACAACTGCATATTTATTTGCATTCTCTGCTCAACTAATGTATTAAGTCACAACTCAAGAACAAACCCATCTACTGACATCTTGTTTTTCTGCATCAACAACCCCATAGTAGCACCAGAAACTTCAATTCAACTCTGCGAGTGCTAATTCCATTGATTCAACTTGCCATATGCCTTTCGGCTCAATTCCATTGCACCAATACCAGACCACCAATCATTCTAATAAATACCCTTCTCTATCTCGGAACAAGACAAACCTCCAGTTCTTCATCTTCCTTGTCCGAATCATCTTAATCATCAAACACCACAAAGAATCGCTCCAACTCAATCATCGCCATTTCTTATTCAAGCACCTCTTTGCATAGTACCAGTCTCGGCACAACTGCAATTGCACGTGACTGGGCTTCCATCCCTGCATCATTTGCAATGTCAGCTACAACTCCAACATCTCCAGCTCTGCGCAATCAGCTATTTCCTGCGGCAATCTCCACATCTCAGGCCAAGTTCATAACAACCATTCACAGGCCCCAGTTCTTTCACTTGCAATTGTAACTGCATCTCACACAAACTCAGCCCGACTCTTCCACGAAACAAGATCACCTACTCTCTACAACTCCTGTATCCAACTCATTTGAATCCTCCAACCCCTTCAACAGAGACTGCCACAGCCTAACTCCACATACACACAGAGCAACACAACCACAGCACCATTACTTCCTACCCATTACTTCCATCTCTAGAATCCATGAGAACCAGCAACTCCACCATAGCAGCACAACTCGAGCCAGACCTCAGCTCAAGCCAACTTAAATAAGACCCATAGCATCATATCCACCACCTGCAGCTTAACACAGCCAGGTTGCAACCTGCAACCAACTTAGCATGCACCTGCTCAAAACATTGCCACTGCAGCTCCATTTCATGTTCTCCTCACCATTGCGACAACGCCATATCCTTTGGCTCCACACCGTCTTAGTTCATGGTTGCCTGCCATTCTCGCTTCTCCCTTTAAGCTTTAATAACCACCATCAGCTGCACCACCAGTCCTGTTAACCACATTGCCACACTACTCCATTACAGCTCAGTATCACCACCTCACTCCATCAGTACCAACACCAGCTCATAACTCAGCCACTTCACAAACCCCATCACCTGAAATTGCCCATTTATTTCATAACATCAACAATACTGGATCCATTCTTCATACTCAATTCCTCTATAATTCTACCAACAATTCATATCTGCCTCCATCTCTTGACCTCAACAGCAACAAGTTCTAATTCTTCACCTGTTCTTCACAGTATCAGAACCATCTCTGATTCTTCGTTTAGCAGCTCATCCTTCTTCAATTTGTGATTCGACAACACCATTTAATCCATTCATACAAACCCATCTCGCTGCCAACTCTTAATCAACCACTGAACCAGCTTCTTATCAGTTAAACTCCGGAACAATTCCCTTTTTACCATCTGAATCACACACCTTCACCAGCTTCAACACCGGATTCATGTTCTTCCCTGGATTCATTTGAACAAGACCCTGCCATTGATCAACCACCAGTACTTCCCTTCTAGCCATCGATCTGAAATAACCAAGCCCCTGTCAAATTCCATATAAACCCCAACTTCTCGGTTCGTTTTGCAAGCTTCAACCCAAGAACGACTACAAAGAACCTAAGTTCATCTCGATCGATTCACCCCTTTCTTAACATCAACAACTTCAATCTCTCCTTCTCTACGAGCTATGAACATCATCGTTCTTCTCGTCATCTCTTCATCTCAAGTTCTCGAGACCAAGAACGGCATCGATTTACATCTCTCCATTTGATTTTCCTCCTCTCGGTTTTAGTAGCAGAGGTCTGTCATTAATCTCTCAAATTCATTTGGTGAAAATGAATGAGAAGAAGAAAGTCGATCTTAGGGTTGTAATAATTGTATTCCACCAACCCCTAGTCCCAGATAAGGGCCATCCTTGTTACAGCCCCTTAACCTTGACTAGGCTCCAAATAGTATTCCTCCTAGTAGGGTAGCCCCTTAACCTTGACTAGGCTCCAAATAGTAGTTAGCTCATGAGACGACAATTTTGTCCTATTTGGCTCAATTAGAGTAATCTCCGCTTCTTTTCCTCCGTGCGACTCCAGAGTACCTAATAACTCAAAAACACACGTAAAGTACATAATTCACAAGAAAAATAGCAAAGAAAGCGTAACTACTAGATAGTAAATACGGTGTATTCTACACCTATCATAAAGGCATAAAGATCAATTAACATGCGAAATATATTTGGCTAGGCTGCGCGAAAAGGAGTTGAAGAATGAACTGTTAGTTCCTCCAAACTGACAGTTTTGAGTTGAGAGAGGAACTAGGTTGTCGGTTCTCAAAACCGACGAGCCATATATGAACTGGTTAGGTGTCTAGAAAATCCTTGGTTGGCCCTTATCTAGTTCAAATGGGTGGTTATATCCACCTTATTTTCCTACAAAATACCTAAAATTCGGAAAGTTATTTCTCTAATCATTTTCTTTACGTGCCTGTGTGAATGACGGATCCAATCAGATGAAATGGGGAGATAAATTGAGAGAGTTCATGTGAAATTTGTGTTATTGAAACAAGTTACTGTTGCTGGTGGAAGAGATTTATGTGTTTGATGGCTCGATTTGAAGAACTAAACCTAGGGTTTAAGTTGAAGTTTGTTTGAATAAAAATCTCGGGTGAAGAAGAACCGGATGTAATTAGAAGTTGGGGTTTGAACGACGGAGGTTCATGAAATTGAAAGATGGGTTACTGTTGATTATGAGGGTTTTACATGGATTCGAGGTTGAAACGAGTTCTTTGCCATGGGTATAAAGATGAGTACCAAGAACAAGAAGGGGTTCGATTAAGATGGTGAATAATTTCGGGTATCGAGATTGAATGGAGATTAAGATGATGAAGCTACTTGAATGAGAAAATGGGTTTTTGTTGTGGCTGGAGTTAGGGTTCAAGTGTAATGGAATTGGATCTGTTTGAGCCGGCGGTGATGCTGTTTGTTTTGGTAGTAAAAGAGAGGGTGAATTGAATCGGTTAGATGTATGTTTAGGGCTGCAGAATTGATATGAAACAGGTGTTGGGTCACAATGGATAGATTCAAAATGAAGGGTTAGCTTTGTTGTAGTTCAAGCTGGTTTATGAAGTTGTAGGTAGTGGCAGCTGGTACTGGTATTGAAGCTGAAGATGATGGGTCTGTCAAATCTAAGAGGAGTTAGAAGCTTAGATCATGAAACTGTTGGTTGTTGTAGCTGAGATTACAGGGAAGAGCAAGTATCGTTGTTGTAGTTCTGGTGATTGAAGCTCGAGTTTGAGTTCAAGTGGAAGGTGGAGATTCAAGAGGTTTGCTGAGATGAACTATGAAGTGGAATGGTGGTGATTGTGTTGTTTACTGAGGTGCTGCTATGGAGTTACAGAGAAACATTCAAGGGACTTAAGTTGAAGCTGCAAAGTCAGTTGCGAGCTTATTCTGATTGCGAGCGGCGTATTGCGGGTGATGGTCCGGTGGTTTCGGGGTTCTAAGTTCAACGAATGCGAGATTGCAATTGGCTATTTTTACAACCAAACCATCATCGAAATGGTTATGCTGATGAGTCGAGGCCTGAATTCGCAGTGCAAGAGTTGAAGTTGATGTTGTTCAAGACATAGTTGGTGGTAGATATTGCAGGTGCCATGAATGTATATGGTTTGAGGTTGAGCAACAGAATCGAAAAGTGGTGGATGTAGCTCAAGTTGCGGATGTTTGTGTCTTTGCTTCAAGGAGCCGAGAAATATGGTGGAAGTGGTCAAGGCTAGTGATGTTGTTGGTTGTTTGCGATTTGCTTGGTGGGAGAAGAAGATGGATATCTGCAATCTGGCGATGCTCAAGTGGATGCGGAGAATGGCTCAGGTTATGAAACTGAACGAGTTACGGTACAATTCGAGGCATCGGTGGTCTTACAAGGAGATGGAAGTCATCATGGAAGTCTGCAATTGCCGTGACAGAATGAATAGATGTATGTTTAGAAATTTCAGTGGTTGGTCTCTGGGATTATGGAGTTAGTAATTGCAACTGCAGATGGTTATGAAGATTTCAATTGTAAATGAGATTGCAGTTGAATTAGATAATGAAGCGGAGGTGTAGGCACGAGGTGAAGTGGGTATGAGTCTTGGAATGCAAGGGTCAAAACGGATGGGATAGATGGAGCTGTTGATAGGCATTGGTGAAGCGCAATGATTGCGAAGCTTTAGTCATGGCCATGCAAAATGGCTTAGGCCTTGGCAATAAGACCAAATCAGCTGAGTTAGCTTTTGATTCAGGTGTGACTAAATCTAGCTAACATCACTGAGTTAACTCGATGACTCACCCTGACTCAGTGACCTTGACCGAGTTGACCTAGTTGACTGGTGACCTGTTTGACTTTACCGGTCACCTGAACTATTTCCAGTAATTTTCCGGCCAAGTTCCGACCATTTTACCAGTTTTCCGGCTAGCACTTTTGGGGTATATTTTCTACATGGGTATTTTCACATATGGACTTGGTGGACCACATTGGGCTTTGAAGACCTAGTTTTGGAAAGAGGAAAGCTACAAAAAGAGAAAGTCTTCTACTTCTTTGGATCACGTATTTTCTACTTGGAACTTTTTGGAGAGAGCGGCGACTAGGGTTTGCTTTCATTTTTATTTTTCATCTTCTTTTTTTTATTATTGATGATGATGAATTCAAAAGCTATGAGTAGCTAAACACATATTATTGGTTATGGGATAAAGTTGATTTCTCAACATGATATTTGATTCAATGCATTAGTTTTGTCTCAGTAATTTATTGTTATATGATTTGATTGTTTGTTTGGTTGAGTCCGGAATCAATCCGATTTGCATTCATTTCTAAAGCTATATTAGGGTTTTCAATACGAAAAAGTTGTTTATCCCTGATTCTAAGTAGCATAATTGTGGGTAGTGCTTGTAGTGATATATCCTACTAGTCACAAATGAATCATAACCTTGGTTAAATCGAATTAGTGCTTTTACACGTTTAATTGCCTTGATTAGTCTTATTCCATAGAACTTAGTGCTTTTAGGGAGTTAAACTTAGGTTGCTTTCTAGGAAGAATTCACATATGCATCTTTTAATGTGGTTGTGATGAAATCATGGAATTAGTGGGATATACTTGCGATCAAGGTATCCTAGGACTTTTAGTAAATGAGAGATTAAAATACCAATTCTAGTCATTGATGATAATACATGTTTGTGAATGATACTATCCCGTTACCAATATCTTTCTCTTTCTTGATTATTCAAATTATTTTATTGCTTTCGATTACTTTTGTAGCTTTGTTTATTTAGATAAAACAAAAATCCCCCCCTTTGGTTACTAAGAAACTAGAATTTTTATAACAACAATTGCCTCTCTGTGGAAACGAACTCTTTCTTACCACGTACTTCATTTATATTAGTAGAGTGAGAAAGTGAAATTATTTTTGCTCGGTTGACAACCGATCAAATTTTGGCGCCGCTGCCGGGGAGGCATACGGCTTGTTATTAAGTTTTTAGTTTTTTTTTTATAATTTCTGCTTTTATCTTTCTTTTTTGTTTTTGTGTCTTGTTTCTCACTTGTTTACGAGAATTTTTTTCAGGTACCTAATCCCTGGCTTCTAAAGATTGGAACTATCCAAGGTGCGGGATAGCTACTCGAAGAGGCATGATACTCCAACCAAGTCAAGACAAAACAGAAGATCAAGAGTTATAAGTGGAAGAAGAGTTACAAATAGAAGGAGAACAAGAGGTTCCATTCGAGACGAACCACAAGTTGAAGAAGAAGAAGCAATGGGTGATGCAAATCGTACACTCAAGAACTTGGCTTCTCATAGGCTTGATGCACAACAATGGTGTATCCAAACTAACTCAACCTTTGAGATCAAGCCGGGGTTGCTTCGAGAGTTACCAAAGTTCAATGGCATGGTGAATGAAGACCCAAATCGGACTCGTCTCTTCCATTGCTACTTGGGCGTCCCTTCATGAAAACGGCGAAAACCATTATTGATGTGGACAAGGGAATGCTAACTATGTAGTTTGATGGAGAAACAATACGTTTCAACATTTTCGAGACGATGAGATATCCTAGTGATGTTATGGATACATTGGCACAACAAGTGTTTGAATTGAATGGTGATGACGCTTTGGAAACCTTTTAACTACATCCATGGATAATGGTGTAGAGTGTGGTAATGAAGTCAAGGAAGCCCTTGGTGATCTTAATTCACTACAAGGATGCTCGGAAACTCATAATATCTCTTTTATTCCTTTACCATGTAGTGATGAAAAGCTTGTACCTTCCTTTGTTAAATCTCCAAAGTTAGAATTGAAACCTTTTCCCGATCACCTAAAGTACTTGTACTTAGGTGACAAGGAAGAGTTACCTGTGATTGTTTCTAACGAGCTTAGTGATTTACAGGAGCAAAAACTTCTAAGGGTGCTAAGGAAGTACAAGACGGCCATAGGATGGACAATTGCTGATATCAAGGGTATAATCCCTTGCCGTTTGTATGCACAAAATCCGTTTGGAAGATGATGCAAAGCCTACAAGGGACGCCAGCGCGACGTCGTTTGAACCCTCCCATGATGGAAGTCGTGAAAAGGAGATACTCAAGCTTTTGGACGTGGATGTTATCTACCCCATATCTCGATAGCAAGTGGGTGAGCCCTAAGTACAAGTAGTGCCAAAGAAATCAGGTGTGACAGTGGTGGAAAATGATAAGAATGAACTTGTTCCAACTCGTGTGCAAACCGGTTGGAGGGTTTGTATAGATTACAGAAAATTGAATGCCACCACTAGGAAAGATCATTTTCCATTGCCTTTTATTGATCAAATGCTTGAACGTTTAGCTGGACACTCTTATTATTGCTTCCTTGATGGCTATTCAGGTTACAATCAGATTGTGATAGCACCGGAGGATCAAGAGAAAACCACTTTCACTTGCCCTTTCGGTACTTTTGCTTATATAAGGATGCCTTTTGGCTTGTGCAATGCTCCAGCTACTTTTCAAAGGTGTATGGTAAGTATCTTCTCAGAATATGTTGAAAACATAATCGAAGTGTTCATGGACGATTTTAGTGTCTTTGGTGATTCATTTTACCTTTGCTTGAACAATTTGTCTCTAATCCTTGAATGATGTGTTGAAACAAACCTTGTGCTAAATTGGGAGAAGTTCCATTTCATGGCAACTCATGGCATAGTTTTAAGCCATATAATATCTTCTAAAGGCTTGGAAGTTGATAAATCTAAGATAGACCTTATTCGTGCTTTAACCCCTCCCACTACGGTGAGGGAGATACGCTCTTTTCTTGGTCATGCAGGTTTTTATCGTAGATTTATCAAGGATTTTTTCAAGATAGCATCACCACTTTGCAACTTATTGCAAAAAGATGTGGTTTTTAACTTTGATGAAAAGTGTGTGGCGACATTCAATCGTTTGAAAGAACTTTTGATTTCAGCCCCTATCATTAAACCACCGGATTGGAGCAAGCCTTTTGAGCTCATGTGTGATGCAAGTGACTATGCGGTTGGTGCGTTGCTTGGGAAACGTGTGGGGAAGATACCTCATGCCATTTATTATGCTTCTAGAACGTTAAATAAGGCCCAACAAAACTACACAACCACTGAAAAAGAGTTGTTAGCCATTGTTTTTGCTTTGGAAAGTTTCGCTCTTATCTAATTGGTACAAAAGTTGTTATCTTTTCTGATCATGTAGCACTTAGGTACTTGCTAATGAAGAAAGAAGAGAAACCAAGGCTCATACGATGGAATTTACTCTTGCAAGAGTTTGATATTTAAATCAAGGACAAGAAAGGAATTGAGAACACCGTTGCGGATCACTTGAGCCGTCTTGCTGTGGACAAGGAAGTTATCCCATTACGTGAAAGTTTCCCGGATGAACAACTATTCTCAATTGCCTTTGGAGAACCATGGTATGCCGATATTGTCAATTACTTGGTGTCTAAGCAAATCCCAAAGAACTTGTCTCGTGCTGAGAGGGACAAACTTAAGAAGTTAGGAAACCAATACATATGGGATGATCCATACTTGTGGAAACATTGTAGTGACCATGTAATAAGAAGGTGCATTCCTGAATCTGAATTTAATTCTATCCTGTCTTTTTTGTCACTCTTATGCTTGCGAAGGAAATTTTGGGAGTAAGAGAACCGCTCACAAGGTACTTGAAAGCGGTTTCTATTGGACAACCTTGTTCAAGGATGCGTATATATTTTGTACAACTTGTGATAGGTGCCAAAGAACAGGCAATCTAGGTGCCCGAAATCAAATGACACAAACTTTTATTCAATTTATTGAAGTTTTTTATGTATGGGGTATTGATTTTATGGGTCCTTTTGTCAACTCCCATGGGAATTTTTGTATCTTACTTGCGGTTGATTATGTCTCAAAATGGGTGGAAGCTAAGGCCACCCCAACTAATGATTCTAAATTTGTTTCAGATTTTGTGCAAGCTAATATTTTTGCAAGGTTTGGAATTCCAAGAGCCATAATTAGCGATGGGGGTTCTCACTTCAAAAACAGGATCTTACAAAGCTTGTTGAAGAAGTACAATGTGTCGCACAAGATTGCAACACCTTATCATCCCCAAGCAAATGGACAAGCCGAGGTGTCTAACCGGGAGGTGAAATCCATTCTAGAGAAGACGGTGAACCCAACAAGGAAAGACTGGAGCATGCGACTTAAGGATGCTTTGTGGGCTTATAGAACCGCATACAAGACACCTATTGGGATGTCTCCCTTTAGGATTGTGTATGGTAAACCTTGTCACTTACCCGTTGAAATTGAGCATAAGGCATTTTGGGCTATTAAGCAATACAATATGGAGATGGATGGGGCTGGAAAGCAAAGGAAGTTACAACTCCAAGAGCTAGAGGAGCTTCGCAATGATGCATTTGAAAGATCACGCATTTATAAGGAAAAGACGAAAGCATTTCATGATAACATGATTTCTAGGAAACAATTTTGCATTGGGCAAAAAGTGCTTTTGTTTAATTCTCGCTTGTATTTATTTTCGGGTAAATTAAGGTCACGATGGATCAGAACTTTTATTGTTACTAATGTGTTTTCTCATGGTGCAGTAGAAATTCGTAGCATAGCTACAGGCAAAGAACTTAAAGTTAATGGGCACCTGTTGAAACCATATTATGAGAATTTCACTTCCGAAGTGGTGGAAGGAGTTAACTTTGTGGATGTACTCCCTCTGAAGGAGTCATAAAAAGCAAGGAGATAGTCGGGCTGACGACTTTAACCAAGCGCTAAATGTAAGGCAACACATCGGATGAGTATTTCTTGTCTTATTTTTATTTTCATGTCTTGTTTTTAGTTTTTTCTTATCTTGTTTTTATTTTTTCTGATTTCTTGTCATATTATCATGTAGGATTTCCCACCTTGACTTACTTTGAATGACTCAATTTACATTGAGGACAATGTAAAGTTTAAGTGTAGGGGAGTGGCTAAGCATTTGCATTGTAAAAATTTCAATTTTTTTCAATTTTTTGTAAATTAGTGAATAAAAAACTCCAACTTGTGGTTAGTTTAGAGTCACATAGTATACATGTCGCTAAGATACATCGAGATTCTCATAAGAGTGACCGAACTTAGAGATGGCGAGAGAACATGATCGGGTTTCTTAATTGTATGAGAGTTAAAGTTGGATTTAACCATGCCGGTGGAAAATAAGGTGCGGATGAATTCGGTATTAGAGTAGTGGTCCCCTATAGTGGAGACTACCCATGTTACATCATGAGAGGCACCGACCTTCACTTTTTTTGTACTGTCTAAATTTGTGCTTTTAGAGTGTGTGTCACCGTACGTAAACTCCGGGTAGAATAGTGAGCTACCCAACCTCCCACCAATAGAAGCACTATTTTGATCTCTTGAGTGCTATTTTTATCAATCATGATGGTGACATCGAATTGCTAACTTACATACCATTAGTAATCTTGTTCGCGATTAGCACCATCCACTTTATCTCTCTCTACACCAACGAGGTCCATAGAAACACCATCATCATCAATAAGAGGAGCATCACAAATTCGAAGGAAAGTTGAAGACGTTCAAGGTTTACAAGCAACGGTACAGAAATGAGCAGATTTCAGATTCAAGTAAAGCAACAAGACAAGGAGCAGAGTTTTTATAAGTTGAAGACTATTGTACAGAGTGAAGATTATCAAGATGAGAATTCGAGAAGTTTATAATATTAAGACATACAAGTTGTGAAGAATTGAGCGATAAAGTACTTACACCGTGGCCTTTGTACTTGCATTTTTATTTTATCTTTATTTGTATTTCATTTTCTCTTGTCTCAAAAAAAAAAAAAAAAAAAAAAAAGAGACAAGAAAAATTTGTTAGATCATATTTTGGTTCGTTTTTTGGTTTTGATTCATTCAATAAAGCCAATGGAAGAAGAAATATTCATAATGAAGTTTCAAGCAACAAGGAATTAGAGGAAAAAGTTACATTGTCAAGATTTTACGAGGTTCAAGATTCCATCATCAAGAGTTGAAGACCGAAGATGAAGACAAAGATTGAAGACCGAAGACGTTTCTATGGATGCTGTGAGAGTGGTGCTAGCTGCACGTCGAACGGATAACGAGGTAAGTAAGCATATTCCCACCTTCGTTAAGTGGTTGATTTCCTTTCTTAGAGATCGTCGAGAAAAAAGGGTTTTCAAAAACAATAAAAGATATGGGTTTTCAAAACAATTCGGAGGGTTTTGCCTTCCTACTATTCAACGTGTCGCAGATTCTCTCTTCATTCCTACACGGACATATGTGTGACCCATAAAAGCTATTTATTATTGAGAGAAACTTCATAAAACCCTTTCTTGTGAGGCAGAGTCGAGACTTTCGATCACTCCGAACCCGAATTTCTTTCGATAAGGGATGGTTATTTCTCTCTCAACTTTTAAGGATGAGATTGTGTTCATATATGTGTCTAACTTCTTATGACTAGTGTGCAGAATCTCTATGTCTTCTTAGCGCGTTGGATGCTATCATTACGGAGAACTAGTAAGTTAGAAAAGTAGGTTTTGTGGGTATATCTCTAGTAAACCCTCACGAGAAGGAGTTGTTGTATTTTAGTTTTGTTTGATTTGCTCGAGGACTAGCAAAGTCTAAGTGTGGGGGAATTTGATAGGTATTGTAAATACCTAAATTTATATCTATTGTTTATACTTTCTTTGCGAGTTTTCTTGTAAAATATGTATCTTATGTTTGCTTTTGAGTGTTTAGGTACCTTGAAGTCATTTGGAGTAAAAGAAGGAGAAAACGTCCATTTGGAGCGTAAAGGCATAAAGATCAATTGACATGCGAAATATATTTTGCTAGGTTGCACGAAAAGGAGTTGAAGAATGAACTGTTAGTTCCTCCAAATCGAAAGCTTTTGATTTGAGAAAGGAATTATGCGTCGGTTCTCAAAACCGACGAGCCATATATGAACTGGTTAGGGGTCGAGAGAATCCTTGGTTGGCCCTTATCTAGTTCAAATGGGTGGTTATATCCACCTGTATTTTCCTAAAAAAGACCTAAAATTCAGAGAGAAGTTATTTCTCTAATCATTTTCTTTCTCTGCCTGTGTGAATGACGGCTCCAATCAGATGAAATGGAGAGATAAATTGAGAGAGTTCAGATGAAATTTGTGTTATTGAAACAAGTTATTGTTGCTAGTGGAAGAGATTGATGTGTTTGATGGCTCGATTTGAAGAACTACCCTAGGGTTTCTGGGTTGAAGTTTGTTTGAATAAAAATCTCAGGTGAAGAAGAACTAGATGCAATTAGAAGTTGGGGTTTGAACTGACGGAGGTTCATGAAATTGAAAGATGGGTTCTGCTGATTATGAGGGGTTTTCATGGATTCGAGGTTGAAACGAGTTCTTTGCCATGGGTATAAGGACGGGGTACCAAGAACAAGAAGAGGATCTGATTAAGATGGCTGAATAATTTCAGGGTATCTGAGATTGAATGGAGATTAAAATGATGAAGCTACTGAATGAGAAAATGGACTTTAGTTGTGGCTGGAGTTAGGGTTCAAGTGTAATGCAATTGGATCTGCTTGAGTGAAGAAAATTTGGTGATGCCTGTTTTGTTTTAGTAGTAAAGAGAGGTGAATTGAATCTGGTTAGATGTATGTTTAGGCTGCGAAATTGATAGTGAAAGCTGGTGTTGGGTCACAATGGATAGATTCACAATGAAGGGTTAGCTTTGTTGCGGTTCAAGTGGTTATGAAGTTGTAGGTGGTGGCGGTGCACTGGTATTGAAGTCAAGATGATGGGTGTCAAATCTAAGAGGAGTTAGAAGCTTAGATCATGAAAGCTGTTGGTTGTTGTAGGCGAGATTACGGGGAAGAGCAAGTATCGTTGTTGTAGTTACGGTGATTGAAGCTCGAGTTTGACTTCAAGTGGCGGTGGAGATTCAAGAGGTTTCTTTGAGATGAACTATGAAGTTGAATGGTGGTGATTGTGTTGTTTCTTGAGGTCTTTGCTATGGAGTTACTGAGAGAAACATGCAAGGGATGAAGTTGAAGCTGCAAAAGTAAATTGCGGGCTTATTCTGATTGCGGCGAGGGTATGTAGGTGATGGTATGGTGGTTTCGGGGGTTCTAAGTTCAACAGAATGCAGAATTGCAATTGGCTATTTTTACAGCCAAACCATCATCGAAATGGTTATGCTGATGAGTCGAGGCCTGAATTCGCAGTGCAAGAGTTGAAGTTGATGCTGTTCAAGACATAGTTGGTGGTAGATATTGCAGGTGCCATGAATGTATATAGTTTGAGTTGAGCAGCTGTAACTGAAAGTGGTGGATGTAGCTCAAGTTGCAGATATTTGTGTGCTGCTTGAAGGAGCTTGATAAGTGCGTATTTCACATATATTTGGTGTTAATTCCATGCTAGTATTTGTTGGTTTTCTTGCAAATGATTGTATATTACGCTTGTTTTCTCTTATTTGTGTTTTATTAGATGAATCATCCAAAAGAAGTGAATATGCACTTAATTGTGCAAGGAAAGAAGCTAGTCACAAGTGAAGAAGGGCCAAAGACCCAGTGGAACTCGTGCAAATGAAGGATTTCTAGTCATCATTTTGTAGAGGACGAGAAGACGAAGGCAATGGCGAAAGAACAGAGTCATTCAGAGCTCGTATGAAGAAGTTATGGGCAAAAGAACTTGGAAGACTAAAAGGGCAAAATGGTCATTTTACAGGACAAGTGCTATTGGGACCCCCGATGTACGTTAAGGGTAGTCACTTTTCTAAGGGGCATTCAAGTTTCAAGGGAACTTCTAAAGGCGATCATGTCATTTAAAGGGGAAGCGGGAATTAAAAGTCTGCTAAGGGCACTCGAGCTAATTACTCAAGGCTGCCACTTTTTAAATACCTTCTCCTTCCAAACTTATCGATCGATTCGGGGATAATCCGGTGGAGGCGTGTGTGACGCTGATGGCAATGGAACTCGCGGATTTAAGCGCAGGGACGACAGTGAAGCAAGCTCATATGGTGATGGGTTATGTTGTGCGTGAGTTTGTTGGAGGCTATGGTTGCTTATATCTGTAGGAGTTGAACTCGAAGAACTCAATGGCAGTGATGATCATGATGGTGATGAAGTCGTTGTTGACGTTGCCAGAGAAGTATGGGTGTTTAGCTCGAGTTTGTTGATGCTCGTGATGATAACGTGGTGTTGTGAAGAGATGAAAGAGTAGTTCTTTGCCATTGGCGATGATAAGAATCTTGAGAAGAGCTTGACGGTGATTGACTGAATGATGATATACGCTGTTATGGTGATGGTTTATCTGTATCGGTGATGGTAATAGAGTTATACGGTGGTTGTTGGTTGATCGGAGATGAGTATGGAGCTGTGTTGGGTTCTTGCATTTTCGAGAAAGAATAACCATGGCAGTGAGGATCGTCGGTGGTGAAGAAACAGAGTCGAACATGGATTGATGATGAAGTTGGCAGTGATGATGCTGCCGATATTTGATGGAGCTCGAGTCTGTCATGGCTGCGAAGTCGAGTAGCAAAACAGGGAATGGTGATGATTTGGTGGTCATGCTGTGGTTGTGGTATTAGTTGAGAAGATGGTTGAATGGGTTAGCTAGACGAATCAGAGAGGAGAATGAAGCTCGTGTTGGACTTGAGACGGGGTTCGGTGTTTGATGTTGCCATTGGTGATGGCGATACTTGCCGATGATAGCATAGATGGTTGGTTCGACAGATGGACGGAGAAGAAGTCGGGGAAGGTATGTTGCTTTGATCAACGGAGAGGATTAAGAGGTCTTTGCTTGGAGGTTATTTCGAAAAGGATGAAGTTGGACTCAAAACTTGGCCAGGAAATTCAGTGGAAATAAGCTTCGGCCGATGGAGAAGTTTTTGAAAATGGTTATTTGCTATGTTACTTGTGTATCGAGTTGGATACACGGTCGATCTGAAAATAAGACACGCGGTGTGTACGTGGGGTCCGCCAAATCCTCGGCGAATCACGAGTAAGGGGGTATTATATTAGAGTGCTTTACGTGACAATCAATCATTATCACTTGATTTCTCAATCGTGATATTCTTCTCAGCCGACCTTCAATCCTTATCGAACGCGAATTTTGTGGATCTTACCCGGCTAACTGATGCCTATATAAAGCAGCAAAGCCAGGAAGAGTGCATATAACTTTTGGGAAGAAAAAAATACAGAGAATAGAAGAGAGAAAAGGTTTTATTTCATATTTCGGGTTAACCCCATTAGGGGGAAACCAAGATATTTTCTTCTTTTTCTATATATATTTTTATGGGTTTTAGTAAATCCATGTGTAGGCTGAATTTTCTTGATTAAGGTATGATTTCAAAGTCTGGTTTATGAAACTTAAATTCTTTTTACAAATTTATTTTGAGTTTAATTTTCTTGTCGATTGTCTCTATTATTTTTAGTGCCTAAGATTATTCTTTGGGTTGTTCAATCTGGCCATTTGAATTAACTTGGTAGTAATTCTTCTACTAGTATTGGGGTTGGTGATACGTGTAATAGTCACTCAATTCCATACACAAGTAGTACATCGCAAAGGCGACAGAGGATTCGGTTAAGCAATTGTGTATAGAGATGACACTAGTAAAGCGGAGCCCAGGGCTTATGCGTCCGATGCTTTGGATCAACCTAATTCACAAAACGTAATGCATCCGGTGGGTTACATCTTGAGAGCTTATTCATGGTGGCTCGGATGGATAGAATCCGGTAGTCGGCGCTTAGGTATCCGGTGGCAACGAGAATTCCGAGGATAGCAGAGCTTATTGCTATTCTACGGTTGGTGATATAAAAATTCTACAAGAAATAAACAAGTACTTTTATTAAGTTTCTTTCCGGTGGCGGCGAATGATTCCTTAATCATCTTTCTTTTATTTGTTATTCTTTTATTTTTCTTTAAACCAATTCCCCTTCGTTATTTACTTTATTTTCTTTGATCGAATAACCTATCAATTACACAGCTCTATGTGGGAACGATCTCTTACTACCGCTATATTACCAGTTAATTAGTGGGAAATATCTTAATTAATTTGTTGTGTAAACGACGCGCATCAAATTTTGGCGCCGTTGCCGGGGAGCGGTTGCTGATTGATTTGTTATTTGTTTAGCTTGTTTTTTATTTTTCTTAGATTTTTGTTTTCTCTTTTGCTCTTGTGAGTCATCATGTTTCCTTATGGAAATAACATGTACGGAGCACAAGACCAATCAACATATAATAGTGGTAATCAATATGGATTTCAATCTCATTCTTATAACAACTACCAACCATCATATGGGTATAATCAAAACCAATCTTTTGGATATGGGTATAACCATATCCCACAGAACCTTATGGATATTCTCATACATGTCAACAACCTTATGACGGGCATGTAAGTGAACAATCGCGAGGATGGAAGGATAGTTATGTTTCTGATCAATTGTTTTCTAGTAATGTGCAGATGAAAGAGAGTTTCGAACTAAAAACTTATGATAGTGTAACCAAACCCACTCATATTGCTCAGATTTCACCTATTCAAAGGGAAGAGTTGCGGTCTAGGTATTCTATTGTGAGTAATGATAGAAAACGTGTAAACATCGAGAAAATTTTATAAGAGATACAATCAAGCTGGAAGAAGATGGAGCATCGGAGGAGACTCTTCAAGAAATAGAAAGGGCCATAAAAATGGAATTCAAGTATCGTTGGGATAGGAAAGATTATGAGGTTGTGAAGATTCGATGAAGATGAGCAACTTTTAGAGAGTTCGTGCAATAATGGTAAAGTTATTCCAACTCCGGATCATTATAACGATCACTCGCCTATTCAAAAGGAGGAGAATGGATATGACATAACCGTTGTTATAAATGGTGTAACAAACACAAGTGAAGATTTTAAGATTTGCACCAATGAATTAGACTTCCTAGGAGATGATTCCGATTCCGATGATGAGATTGTTAAAGAGATAGAGGTCGAGAATGAAACCAAATTGATTAAAGTCGTGGAAGACCCAATTGAGCTTGTCAGGGAATATAATGATGCTGAGATTTCGGTTGAAGCAGAAATTAAGAGTTCGATAGAGGACCACGATATACTTGAGGTAAATAATTCACTAGAGACAAAAGATGAGGATCTCGAACAAGGTTTGTCTAATCCTTTATATAATTCTATATCTATTGATCCTTTCCATCCAATTGAAGTAGCTTCTCAAAGAGTTGTTAACCCAGCTTTTAGGAAAATACCTCACTTAGGATTGGAGTTATGTGCTTCTAAAGTTTTAACGGATTATTTTGCTTATAAGTATCCACCACTTGATGTTTTTGATTCTAGAATTGTGCAGGTTCACCAAGCTGAGGAACCTTTTGAAGTTCCCGAATTCTATGTTCTCTATCCACTTAAGTGTAGAAAGAACGAAGTGTGGGGGAAACTTCAATAAACTGATAGCTTCAATATTTATATCTTGTGCTAATGTTTTCATGAAGCCGTTACTAGAATTACAGATTGTTTTCTGGGAAGACTACCATATTTTCAGTTGTTGGTTTCTGACGGACGATAACTTGAAGTCGAGTGGGGACGTTAAACTAAAGCGGCCAATGGGAGGCAACCCATAGGTTTTGTATTTTCTATCCTTTTGTTTTTGGTTTTCTTCTTTTGCATATCATATTAGGATTTCCCACCTTGACTTTACTTAGGATTTGTTAGTCAATTACATTGAGGACAATGTAAAGTTTAAGTGTGGGGGAGTGTTTGGATATTTTGCATATAGATTTTTAGCCTTTTGAGTCAAAATTTTCAAATTCTTTGTATATATTTGAATAAAACCTCCAACTTGTAGAGATTTTAGAGTCACTAGCATACTTCTAGGTATGTTTACATAGAGAATTCTGACCAGAGCATAACTGAACTTGGAAGTGTTAGGGAACTACGTTCGGATTTCTTACTTGTTAGAGTGTTAAATAATGGATTTAATCATGCCGGTGATGCAAATTAGGAGCGAGGAGAAATACATTATTAGAGTTGCTGATCAATCATTAGTGGAGACTACCCTTTTCAAATCAACAGAGGCACCAGGACCAAATTTCTTTGTAGCCGACTAAAGAGCTTTCTTTTGAGTGTGTGTCACCGTATGTTAATTCGGGTAGAATGGTGAGCTACCCAACCTCCCACCAATAGAAGCACTACTCTTTGATCTCTTGAGTGCTAATTTTGTCAATCATAAGGGTGACGTCTATAGATGAAAACCACCTTCTTGTAGTTTGATTTGCAGTTAGCACCATTCTCTCTCTCGTCACCAACAGGTCCATAGAAACACCATCATCATCAACGAGGGAGCGACATCAAAATCTACAAGGAAAGTTGAAGACGTTTAAGGTTTACAAGCAACAATTCAAGGAAGAGCAAAATTTCATATCCAAGTAAAGCAACAAACAATGAGAAGATTTTTATATATGTTGAAGACTTACAAATAAAGAGAGGAATTTTATATCCAAGTATGAAGACTTATTTACAAGAGCGAAGAAAATCAAAAGATGAGAATTATTGAAGTTTATGATACGAAGACAATACAAGTTGTGAAGATCAAAGTGGTAAAATACTTCTTTCATGGCCATGTTATTTTAATTTCGTTATTATTTTTATAGTTGCAATCTTTTGATTTCAAAAAAAAAAGAAAAAAAAATACAAAAAAAAAAAGAAATACAAAAATACAAAAAAAAAAAAAAAAAAAAAAAAAAAAATATTTGCATTAGGTTGTTATTTGTTCAATAAAGCCATGGGGAAGAAAAATTTATAAAGAAGTTTCAAGCAACAAGGAAATTGAAGAGAAAAGAGTTACAAATTGTCGAAGTTCTACGAAGTTCAAGAGTTTATCATCAGCAGTTGAAGACCGAAAACCAAGAAGATGAAGAAGACGAGCCGAAGGAAGACGTTTCTATTGGATCTTTGTGAGAGTGGTGCTATCATCATTGCAATCGGATGTGAAGGTGGTAAGTACTCTCATCCTCGATAGTAATGGTTGATTTCCTTTCTTAGAGATCATCAGAAAAATATCTTTGTTTTCCACGATTTTGTGGAGTCTCCAGAAATATTTCGGAAGGTTTCCTTCCCACCATTCAACGTGTGTAGGATTTCTCTATTCATTCCTACCTGCACACATGTGAGATCCATAAAAAAAGCCGTCTTATTGAGTGCAATTATCATAAAATCCTTTTAAGTGAGGCAGAAGTCGAGGCGAAATGCTTATTGATCGCTCTCAAACACGCGTTCTCTCATTATGGTGTGGTTATTTCTCACTCAACATTTAAGAATGAGAATATGTTCTTTGGTATTTCTAACTTCTTATTACTAGCATGCAGAAACTCTATGTCCTCATAGCTCTTTGGATGCTCGGGAAGCTGGAACGCTTTGAAGTTGGAGTAGGTTTTGTGGGTATATCTCTCGTAAACCCTCACTAGACTATAACTCGTCCACTAGGGACACCTAGGGGTTTAAAGGCTTGTTGCACATGCTAAGTGCAACCGTATCCTCGGCGACATGGAGTTGTTGCAGTCTAGTTTAGTTTGCTCGAGGACTAGCAAAAGGCAAGTGTGGGGGAATTTGATAAGTGCGTATTTCACATATATTTGGTGTTAATTCCATGCTAGTATTTGTTGGTTTTCTTGCAAATTATTGTATATTACGCTTGTTTTCTCTTATTTGTGTTTTATTAGATGAATCATCCAAAAGAAGTGAATATGCACTTAATTGTGCAAGGAAAGAAGCTAGTCACAAGTGAAGAAGGGCCAAAGACCCAGTGGAACTCGTGCAAATGAAGGATTTCTAGTCATCATTTTGTAGAGGACGAGAAGACGAAGGCAATGGCGAAAGAACAGAGTCATTCAGAGCTCGTATGAAGAAGTTATGGGCAAAAGAACTTGGAAGACTAAAAGGGCAAAATGGTCATTTTACAGGACAAGTGCTATTGGGACCCCCGATGTACGTTAAGGGTAGTCACTTTTCTAAGGGGCATTCAAGTTTCAAGGGAACTTCTAAAGGCAGTCATGTCATTTAAAGGGGGAAGCCAGAATTCAAAAGCTGCTAAGGGCACTCGAGCTAATTACTCAAAAATGCCACTTTTTAAATACCTTCTCCTTCCAAACTTATCGATCGATTCAGGATAATCCGGTGGAGCTGTGTGGCGCTGATGGCAATGGAACTCGCGGATTTAAGCGCAGGGACGACAGTAAAGCAAGCTCATATGGTGATGGGTTATGTTGTGCGTGAGTTTGTTGGAGGCTATGGTTGCTTATATCTGTAGGAGTTGAACTCGAAGAACTCAATGGCAGTGATGATCATGATGGTGATGAAGTCGTTGTTGACGTTGCCAGAGAAGTATGGGTGTTTAGCTCGAGTTTGCTGATGCTCGTGATGATAACGTGGTGTTGTGAAAGAATGAAAGAGTAGTTGCTGCCATTGGCAGTGATAAGAATGCTGAGAAGAGCTTGACGGTGATTGACTGAATGATGATATACGCTGTTATGGTGATGGTTTATCTGTATCGGTGATGGTAATAGAGTTATACGGTGGTTGTTGGTTGATCGGAGATGAGTATGGAGGCGTGTTGGGTTCTTGCATTTTCGAGAAAGAATAACCATGGCGGTGAGATCGTCGGTGGTGAAGAAAGCAGTCGAACATGGATTGATGATGAAGTTGGCGTGATGATGATCTTTGCCGATATTTGATGGAGCTCGAGTCTGTCATGGCTGCGAAGTCGAGTAGCAAAACAGGGAATGGTGATGATTTGGTGGTCATGCTGTGGTTGTGGTATTAGTTGAGAAGATGGTTGAATGGGTTAGCTAGACGAATCCGAGAGGAGAATGAAGCTCGTGTTGGACTTGAGACGGGGTTCGGTGTTTCTGATGTTGCCATTGGCTGATGGCAGTAACGCTGATGATAGCATAGATGGTTGGTTGCGACAGATGGACGGAGAAGAAGTCAGGGAAGGTATGTTCTTTGATCAACGGAGAGGATTAAGAGGTGCTGCTGGAGGTTATTTCGAAAAGGATGAAGTTGGACTCAAAACTTGACCGGAAATTCAGTGGAAATAAGCTTCGGCCGATGGAGAAGTTTTTGAAAATGGTTATTTGCTATTTTACTGTGTATCGAGTTGGATACACAGCAAGACGAAAATAAGACACGCTGGTGTACGTGGGGTCCGCCAAATCCCTCAGCGAATCACGAGTAAGGGGTATTATATTAGAGTGCTTTCTGTGACACCGAATCATTATCACTTGATTTCTCAATCGTGATATTCTTCTCAGCCGACCTTCAATCCTTATCGAACGCGAATTTTGTGGATCTTACCCATTAATCGATGCCTATATAAAGCAGCAAAGCCAGGAAGAGTGCATATAACTTTTGGGAAGAAAAAAATACAGAGAATAGAAGAGAGAAAAGGTTTTATTTCATATTTCGGGTTAACCCCATTAGGGGGAAACCAAGCTATTTTCTTCTTTTTCTATATATATTTTTATGGGTTTTAGTAAATCCATGTGTAGCTGAATTTTTACTGATTAAGGTATGATTTCAAAGTCCTGGTTTATGAAACTTTAATTCTTTTTACAAATTTATTTTGAGTTTAATTTTCTTGTCGATTGTCTCTATTATTTTTAGTGCCTAAGATTATTCTTGGGTTGTTCAATGGCCATTTGAATTAACTTGGTAGTAATTCTTCTACTAGTATTGGGGTTGGTGATACGTGTAATAGTCACTCAATTCCATACACAAGTAGTACATCGCAAAAGGTCGGCAGAGGGATTCTGTTAAGCAATTGTGTATAGAGATGACACTAGTAAGGCGGCCAGAGCTTATGCGTCGATGCTAGGATCAACCTAATTCACAAAACGTAATGCATCCGGTGGGTTACATCTTGAGAGATTATTCATGGTGGCTCGGATGGATAGAATCTGGTAGTCGAGCGCTTAAGTATCCGGTGGCAATGGGAATTCCCGAGGATAGCGAGAGCTTATTGCTATTCTACGGTTGGTGATATAAAAATTCTACAAGAAATAAACAAGTACTTTTATTAAGTTTCTTTCAGTGACGGCGAATGATTCCTTAATCATCTTTCTTTTATTTGTTATTCTTTTTATTTTCTTTAAAAACCAATTCCCCTTCGTTATTTACTTTATTTTGTTTGATCGAATAACCTATCAATTACACAGCTCTATGTGGGAACGATCTCTTACTACCGCTATATTACCAGTTAATTAGTGGGAAATAAATTAATTAATTTGTTGTGTAAACGACGCGCATCAGAGCTGAGAAATATGGTGGAAGTGGTCAAGGCTAGTGATGTTGTTGGTTGTTTGCAGTTGCAGCTGGGAGAAGAAGATGGATAGCTACAATCTGGCGATGCTCAAGTGGATGCGGAGAATGGCTCAGGTTATGAAACTGAACGAGTTACAGCTGCAATTCAGGCACTGGTGGTCTTACAAGGAGATGGAAGTACTGCGGAAGCTGCAATTGCCGTGACAGAATGAATAGATATATGTTTAGCAATTTCAGTGGTTGGTCTCTGGGATTATGGAGCTAGTAATTGCAACTGCAGATGGTTATGAAGATTTCAATTGTAAATGAGATTGCAGTTGAATTAGATAATGAACTGGAGGTGTAGGCACGGGCTGAAGTGGGTATGAGTCTTGGAATGCAAGGGTCAAAACGGATGGGATAGATGTAGCTGTTGATAGGCATTGGTGAAGCGCAATGATTGCGAAGCTTTAGTCATGGCCGTGCAAAATGGCTTAGGCCTTGGCAATAAGACCAAATCAGCTGAGTTAGCTTCTGATTCGGGTCTGACTAAATCTAGCTGACATCACTGAGTTAACTCGATGACTCACCCTGACTCAGTGACCTTGACCGAGTTGACCCAGTTGACTGGTGACCGGTTTGACTTTACCGGTCACCTGAACTATTTCCAGTCATTTCTCCGGCAAGTACCAAGCCATTTTACCAGATTTTAAAGCGAGCACTTTTGGGGTATATTTTTTACATGGGTATTTTCACATATGGACTTGGTGGACCACATTGGTCTTTGGGTTTTGAAGACCTAGTTTTGGAAAGAGGAAAGCTACAAAAATAGAAAGTCTTCTACTTCTTTGGATCACGTATTTTCTACTTGGAACTTTTTGGAGAGAGCGGCGACTAGGGTTTGCTTTCATTTTTATTTTTCATCTTCTTTATTTTATTATTGATGATGATGAATTCAAAAGCTATGAGTAGCTAAACACATATTATTGGTTATGGGATAAAGTTGATTTCTCAACATGATATTTGATTCAATGCATTAGTTTTGTCTCAGTAATTTATTGTTTATGATTCATGGTTTATATTGTTATATGAATTGATTGTTTGTTTGGTTGAGTCCGGAATCAATCCGATTTGCATTCATTTCTAAAGCTATATTAGGGTTTTCAATACGAAAAAGTTGTTTATCCCTGATTCTAAGTAGCATAATTGTGGGTAGTGCTTGTAGTGATATATCCTACTAGTCACAAATGAATCATAACCTTGGTTAAATCGAATTAATGCTTTTACGTTTGATTGCTTTGATTAGTCTTATTCCATAGAACTTAGTGCTTTTAGGAGTTAAACTTAATTGTGCTTTTACACTTTAGGTTGCTTTCTAGGAAGAATTCACATATGCATCTTTTAATGTGGTTGTGATGATATCGGGGAATTAGCGGGATATACTTGCGATCAAGGTATCCTAGGACTTTTAGTAAATGAGAGATTAAAATACCAATTCTAGTCACATTGAAAATACATGTTTGTGAATGATACTATCCCGTGACCAATATCTTTCTCTTTATTGATTATTCAAATTATTTTATTGCTTTCGATTACTTTTGTAGCTTTGTTTATTTAGATAAAACAAAAATCCCCCCCCCCCCTTTGGTTACTAAGAAACTAGAATTTTTATAACAACAATTGCCTCTTTGTGGAAACGAACTCTTTCTTACCACATACTTCATTTATATTAGTAGAGTGAGAAAGTGAAATTATTTTTGCTCGTCTGACAACCGATCACCGGTCCCACACCTTACAATCCCTTGTTTTCATAATTATTATTTCCATCATCTCATGAAACTCCTCCGTTTGAGCAAAAACTCTGGTTTCTTCATATTTTCTCAAATATTGCTCAAACCATGAAAAAGCCAAAAAGTCAAATGGTCACATGACCGACTAGGATATTCGAGAAAAATATTACAATATTATTATATTTTAATATTGTCAAAATATTGATCAAACTAAAAAAGTGGGGGTACAACAACCTCACACAATAATTCGCTTAGCAATCTGTATGGACTAACTCCAATATACATTTAAGAGAATCAACTAGACAGTCAAACTCAATCTTAATAAAAAGTATATCAAAGAGTTATATCTCAATTTCTCAATTCAATACTTACTCAAGCAAATAGAAATCTGCGAGTCTAATTGAATACAAGAGAAATTAACTTGAGCAGTACCAAAGACCAATGTTCAAGTATCAATCAATTTCGATCAACAACCAAAGGTTGATATAACAATTGATCGATTCAACGCACAACCGATGATATTTCAATTATATAACACAATATAATGCGAAAAAGAAATAACACAGACACCAGAAGTTTTGTTAACGAGGAAACCGCAAATGCAGAAAAACCTCGGGACCTAGTCCAGATTGAACACACACTATATTAATCCGCTTGCTGAGACACTAGCCTACTACAAACTAACTTGATGCATCTTTGTATTTAAACCCCAATCAATCTCACACTGATCCAAGGTACAACTGCGCTCCTTACGTCTATGATCCCAGTAAGATACTACACACTTGATTCCCTTAGTTGATCTCACCCACAACTAAAAGTTGCTACGACCCAAAGTCAAGACTTTAATAAACAAATACATATCACACAAAAAGTCTACGGGAATAGATAAATTTGTCTCCCACAAAAGTACCTACGAGTTTTGTTCCGTCTTTTGACAAATCAAGGTGAACAGGAACCAATTGATATACCAGACTTATATTCCCGAAGAACGGCCTAGAAATATCAATCACCTCACAATAATCTTAATCGACTATCGAAACAAGATATTGTGGAATCACAAACGATGAGACGAAGATGTTTGTGGCTACTTTTCTATCTTTACTATCGGAGAAATTAATCTCGAGCCAATTTTACAATTGTACTCAATACAATAGAAACAACAAGATCAAATCACGCAACTACAAAGAAAATAGTTGGGTCTCAGCACAATCCCAATGAAGTCTTCAAGTCGTTAACCTACGGGGTCTCGGTAGAAACCTAAGGTTGAAGGAGAATCGACTCTAGCTTATACAACTAGTATCACACAGGAGGTGTTGGGATTAGGTTTCCCGGTTGCTAGAGTTCTCCTTTATATAGTCTCCAAATCAGGGTTTGCAATCTAAGTTACCTTGGTAATAAAGCATTCAATATTCACCGTTAGATGAAAACCTGATTAGATTCAAGCTAATATCTTTCAACCGTTAGATCAAACTTAGCTTGTTATACACAAATGAAATGTACGTTCATTTAGGTTTGTGTAACCTAAACGTGTACACCTAGTTGGTTCAATAGTAGTTAACCAAATGGTTAGCCATATGAGCACTTTCATATCAACCTTATTCATCTTCACCATAACTAGTTCAAATGACTCAAAAGAACTAGTTATAGAGTTGTTCAATTGCTTAGATCTCATAGAAGTATATAAGACACAATCGAAGCAAAAGCGATTTGATTCACTCGAATCGATTCATGAACATTATAGCCACGGTTTGTAAATGTGCATTCCTTAGTTTATATATGTCTTAGTTCACGAATAACCGTTTTTAGAAAATAACCCACTTAAATGCGCATACGTACGCGGACTTAAGTGCCCGGATTGAGTTTGTTATCGGTTCACAAACTCCAGCCCAGTCACGATGCGTGAACTTCCAAATGCATGCGTGCAGTACGCGGACTTTAGTTCCGGTTATCCTGAGTAGCAAAGTACGCATATTTTGGTTCACTTGTAAAGATGAACTTGGCCAAAGCGAAAGCTTACTTACACATATTTCGAGACATAGATAAGCGAGATAAACTAGGCTCGAAATAGCAAATGTGTATAATCGAAGTCTATATAGAAATACGAATTTTGTCTCAAGATAAGAGATAGAGTAGATAGACTTTTGAGTGATAGATAAGTTCAAGTCTCCACATACCTTTTAGTCGATAAAGTTCCACCAGTTCCTTGAGTAGTTCTTCGTCTTGTATGATGAACACCGTGGAGTCTAGAGCTCAACTACACTTTCTATCCTAGTCCGAGACTTAGCTATAAGTAGACTAGAAATAAAGACTTATAGTTTTGGCAACTAAACTTGACAAACAAGCTTGAGATAAAAACGCTTGAGAGTTCGACCGAGCAGTGCTCTAACAATCTGCCCCTTTGTCAATTTTAGTAACAAAACTATCAATACATATGGAATACAAAATAACTAAACTTTGCAGCTTCTCTTCCACATGCATGATATCCTTGGTTCTTCAACATTACTCGAAATCTTCGTCACTTCCAAGTACTCCAATGATTCCAAAGATATTCAATGCAACAACATCTTTGTTGAAGATCCGTAGCCATAACAATGACAAAAGCTCTCAATCATTGTTACACAGTGTCATAGTATTATTACACAACATCAAAGTTCAATTGTATCAAAACTTTGACAACAATACTATTGTGATATGTATCACCCCCCCTTAGTCAATACTCATCTCACATGAAAACCACTCCCCCTTACATAATGATCCGAAAACCATATGTATTTGTAGTGTGAAGTACACATTAATTCTCCCCATTTTTGTCAATAAAATTGGCAAAGGTACGAAAACTAGTGGAATCCTAATGAAATTTTCATAGAGACACTTCATGACCAAAAGAAAGCACATATCAACTTTTTAGATGCAATCATATAGCTGAAACTAAATGCATTCATCAAGGAGTTTATAAAGATACAAGACAAACCCTATAATATTCCACAGCCGCACTCCCCACAAAGATTTGGCAATTAAGCACAATTTCAATTAAGAACTCTCCCCCATAAAATGTCATTCCAGAAAGAACAACAAGAGCGACCTTACTTTCACAAGAAAATAAGGATTTCTTTGGACATAACAAATCACATACGAATATGAATTTGTATCCAAAGTACTCAATTAAATTAACTACAAGAGTACCCATGATTAATTTAATCGGAAATACTCAACATAAGAAAACTTACGGAGCCGCACAGTATTGTTTGTAGGTGAAAATGGTTTCTGCTGATTTCAGTAATTTTGGGTGTACGGGTGAGAAACAATTTAAACCCTAAACAATGTACTGCAAGGGAATACTTTAGATTCGAGAGATCAATTTGTACAAGTCCGGCCTAAACCAAGAAATGGCGGTTCCAGACTTGCATCACCACAAAGTGAAGGAGAATGGGTTGGTTTTGGGGAGGAAGCAAGGAAAGTGATGAGACCGAATAGTTGATTCTCGGAAGAGTAGTTGTGTTACTACGACTTGTATCGGAAAAGTGGGAAGGCTAACAAATGGTAAGCTAGCAAGTATTTTCTCGAGTGTTGTGTATTCCGAATGAACTTGTTGTTCTGTGGAAATAGGTAAGACCTATTTATATAAGTCTAAGTGAAACGTACCACTCTTCTCTCTTTAAGGAATGGAAAAATGGGTAAGTAAATGAGAGGAGGTGGTAACCGTATACATGGTATTGATGTTCCATAAAATCGTTAACGTATGGAATTGATGTCCCATGAATGTTTCACATTTAACTCCCTGTATTTACTAATCGCCTCACCCTTATGACACTTCCTTATGACGGGCGTAGTGCACGCCGCACGTTTTAAACCGCCAAACCAATACCCAAAGAGAATCCCCCAGTTTGTGATATGTGTTGATGTCTCGAATGTTTTTGTTGAAAATATGTAGCATGTTGTTCTTGCCTGGCAAGTCGTGCTTGGGAGACTTGCCGGCTTGTGACTTCGACCGTCGAGATTTTGCATCTCAAGAGGAAAGATAGTCGTTGATCGTTGCGCTTTCATTTTGGTAGCCGCGTAGGGAAGGCCAGCATAGTGGCGCGGCTAGGTTAGCATGTCGTTGGAATGGCATGGTTTGGCGTGGCCAAACTTAGGTTTCGGGCCAAAGGTTACCATGCGTTGTCTGGTAACCTTGGATGGCTAGGATTTGCTCCGGGGATTGAAGGGCGGCCGTTGATTGTCGCACGCCTTCATTTTTGGTAGCCGCGTAGGGAAGGCCAGCGTGGTGGCGCGACTATGTTGGTTAGGACCAAGGCGGGTGTAGTTTGGCTTGGCATGGCGGGGCCAAGGGTTTTCCATGGGCACATGGTGCGGCTAGCTTGGCTAGGGCCAAGGCAAGGTGTTTGGCTTGGCATGTGGGGCGAGGATTGCCATGGGTGCATGGCGTGGCTAGCTTGGCTAGGGCCAAGGCAAGGTGTGTTTGGATTGGCATGTGGGGCCAAGGGTTTGCCATGGGCGCATGGCGTGGCTAGCTTGGCTTGGGCCAAGGTAAGGCGTGTTTGGCTTGGCATGTGGGGCCAAGGGTTTGCCATGGGCGCATGGTGTGGTTTGGTTTGGCATGTGGAGCCAAGGGTTTGCCATGGGCGCGTGGCTTGGCTAGATTGGCTAGGGCCAAGGCAAGGCGTGTTTGGCTTGGCATGTGGGGCCAAGGGCTTGCCATGGGCGCATGGCGTGGCTAGCTTGGCTAGGTTCGTGACCAAGCTAGGGTTTTGGGCCAAAGGTCGTTTGGTAACTTCAGACGACTAGGATTTGCTCATGGGATTGAAGGGCGACCGTTGATTGTCGCACGCCTTCGTTTTTGGTAGCCGCGTAGGGAAGGCCAGCAAGGTGGCGCGGCTAGGTTGGCATGGGGCCATGGCAAGGTGCGTTTGGCAAGGCGCGGTAGGTGTGGATGACATGATTTGCCATTGGCACTGGGGTGCGGCTAGCATGGTTGCCATGCCTTGGCGCGGTAGGTGTGACTGGCATGGTTTCCCATTGGCACAAGGGTGTGGTTTGGCTTGGCATGGCGGGGCCAAGGGTTTGCCATGGGCACATGGTGCGGCTAGCTTGGCTAGGGCCAAGGCAAGGCGTGTTTGGCTAGGCATGTGGGGCCAAGGGTTTGCCATGGGCGCATGGCGTGGCTAGCTTGGCTAGGGCCAAGGCAAGGCGTGTTTTGGCTTGGCATGTGGGGCCAAGGGTTTGCCATGGGCGCATGGCGTGCCTAGCAGCTGGCTAGGTGCGGTTTTGCTTGGCTTGTGGGGCCAAGGGTTTGCCATGGGCGCATGGCGTGGCTAGCTTGGCTGGGTGCGGTTTGGCTTGGCATGTTGGGCCAGGGTTTGCCATGGGCGCATGGCGTGGCTAGCTTGGCTAGGTACGGTTTGGCTTGGCATGTGGGGCCAAGGGTTTGCCACGGACGCATGGCGTGGCTAGCTTGGATAGGTGCGGTTTGGCTTGCATGTGGGGCCAGGTTTGCCATGGGCGCATGGCGTGGCTAGCTTGGCTAGGTACGGTTTGGCTTGGCATGTGGGGCCAAGGGTTTGCCATGGGCGCATGGCGTGGCTAGCTTAGCTAGGGACAAGGCAAGGCGTGTTTTGGCTTGGCATGTGGGGCCAAAGGTTTGCCATGGGCGCATGGCGTGGCTAGCTTGGCTAGGTGCGGTTTGGATTGGCATGTGGGGCCAAGGGTTTGTCATGGGCGCATGGCGTTGCTAGCTTGGCTAGGTGCGGTTTGGCTTGGAATGTGGGGCCAAGGGTTTGCCATGGGCGCATGGCGTGGCTAGCTTAGCTAGGGTTTTGGGCCAAAGGTCGTTTGGTAACCTCGGACGGCTAGGATTTGCTCACGGGATTGAAGGGCGACACGTTGATTGTCGCACGCCTTCGTTTTTGGTAGCCGAGTAGGGAAGGTCGGCAAGGTGGAGCGGCTAGGTTGGCATGGGGCCATGGCAAGGTGCGTTTGGCAAGGCGCGGTAGGTGTGGTCGGCATGGTTTTCCATTGGCACCGGGGTGCGGCTTCTAGCTTGGTTGGCATGCCTTGGCGCTGTAGGTGTGGGGCATGGTTTGCCATTGGCACGGGGGTGCGGTTAGCATGGTTGGCATGCTTTGGCGCGGTAGGTGTGGGCGGCATGGTTAGCCACCGGCACATGCGGTGTGAGAATTAGGGTTTTGGCTGTCGAAACCCTAATCAAGATTAAAAAGGTACCCCGATAATTTTCATGAGACAAATTAAAGGGTTCAATAAACGTGCTTGGTTTGGACATTATTACTCAACTTCTGTGACGCCACTGTCTGACTAGGGTTTTACGATTTTACCCCTAAGCTAAAAACCACCATCAACATTAAGTCCCATGCTTAGCTCGGAACAGGTGCCTTGTTGCGAGGTAAGCATATGATGGTGACAGACAAGGACATAATCAAGATTTAAATCATTGCAAAGATGGTCAGGAAAACCCGACTAACCTTTTTGAGGGTGAAGAGAGTTCTTGCTTCGGTGTTGGCGGCCCTGCATAAGTTGTACTGGGGATGCAGACCGTGGAGTGGTGAGACGAAATTTGCTGGCTTGGTCTGGCCGTACATCACCGAGGCAAAGCGGGCGCAATCTTGGAAAGGCAAGCATGGTGAATGGCTTGACACGGTTGCTATTTGTGGTAAGGAGAATTCATGATCCTGCGTTTGGTAGCCTTGCCTAGATTTTATTTGTGTAGACCGTGAAGCGGTGAGGTGAGAGACGTCGACTTAATCTGGCTACTCATCGTCTTGGATGGGTTAAGGAACACCCTGATGCTGGCTTGACGAGTTGTTGGTGTCGGCGTGGCAAGCCATGGCATGGACAGCCTGGCATGATAGGGCCTGCGGTAATGGAGTGGACGGCTTGGCATGGTACAGCCATGACAAGGCACGGTTTGCTTGGTGGTTTGTCTTCAAGGCGTGTACGGACGGTGTGGCGTGGTGGGACCAAGACGTTGCGCGGTTAGCTTGGTGATTTGCCTTCAAGGTCCCAGCTGCCTCTTTTCCTTACTTGGCTCAAACAAGAAGTTCTTTTCTCTTCAAAAACCCGAGAGTGTTATGCCCACAAAAGGGGCGTTACTCCTTCGCTTGGGATTACGCACGGCTTTGCTTCCAAATCTCGGTCTTTGGCGGCGGGAAAGCAAAACACGAGCTAGCGTGTCTCAAACACGTTCTTCCACCTTCTCTCACCAAACCCTAATTATTTTGCACAACCAGGCATGAGGCTTCCCCTTATATTGACTGTTGGGATGAAGTTTGATTAGGATCGGATATCATGCCTTAACTCACGGCTAGTATAAAAAAATTCCTTTTCGGGACTGCATAGTTCTGTTGAACATAAAAGATGATCTTGAACCCTCCATTCGCATAGTTCATCCGCGCACATCCTCTTCACAGGTATCGTCTCGTGTTTTCTTCCGATTCTCATTTTATCCTCTTTCTTATGTATGTTGTTAGTATAGATGGGGTGAGAACTTGACCACTTTATCCTATTCTTTGTAGTGTATGATGGGATCCTCCGAGAGACGACCATACCTTTAATTCTTCGGAGAAAAAAGCTTTGGAATCGGCGAAGACCAGTTTTCTTCTCATGAGGAGGCATTAGGTAGAATCGAATCTCTGTTCCATGAAACTGGTGGAATTATCAAGAACCTTCCTTCTATCTATCTTGGTGAAGTGCGGGCGCGTGTTCGGACTTTCTTGGGTTCGGTGAACATGGAGGAGGAATGGGAAGTGGTGAAGAACCCTGTTGTGTTGAGAAGCTCCAGTGCAGCAAAACTTTTTCTCGGTCCAGTGCTAGGGCGGATCGGTATGCTCCTAGGTTGAAACAACAGAGAACTGAGCCTGTGGGATTTTTAGAGGAAAGCCAACGTAACTTCTTCGTTCAGGACGGCATTATAATTCTCGATCCTGATGCAGATGAATCAAGAAATCTTCCTCGAGAGGTCGCTGAGAAGACCTTTGAGGAAGACGCCGCGTTTGACAAGGCTGAAGCAGCTTTCGGAGTTGGCGTCGGAGATGTCGTCGGCAACATTGGGGGCGTCATGGTGGCATATGCTTGGACCAGTTGTTGAAGCGGGTGCCGGAAAAGAGATGGACGATGTTGCTGCTGAGGTTGCTTCGGGATGGGATGTTGAGGTTGCTGCTACTAATGCGGTCGAATGGAATCTTTGTTGCCCGAGAGATTGTTGGGGAAAGTTCTTGAAAATAGCCTTGACCGAGGGGATTCATGTTCCATCTTTCGATGACTAGTTTCTCCCTTTCATCGTTCCCGTTTGTTTCTTAGTCGTCTTGATTTTTTTTTTTTGTAGACTCATCTTTACCTTCTTCTTCGCCAATTAACGTTCCGCCTCCCCTTTTTTGAATAATTGAATAAGGTATTTTTGGTTGTGATATGATGGCCAATGGCTTTTTCAAAGGTTTTGGGTTAGTTGGATGTATTTCTCTGAGATCAGGAAAACCCATTCGGAAAGAGATGTATGTTTTTTTTTTTTTTTTTTTTTAATGAAAAAGAAATTCTGGAGAAGAATACAAACGGTGTATTCATCTTGGGGAAATACATATATCAAGAGAAATTGTCGAAGGAAATACTAAAGGGAGAGTGGTTGGAAAAGTACAGCATTTTAGGGATGGGAAATCTTGAGACATCGCGAGTGGACTATCACGCCTTCCGCCTTGTCTCGTGTTGATGAGCTTGCGGTATCCTCCAAAAAGAACATCTACCACCGAATACGGCTAAAATCTTCTCTTTCATCAGAGAACCAATTCGAAAGCTATATTTTTTACCGTCATCTTCCCAACTTGAAACGAGTTTACCTTAATCACTATATCTCCGATTGAAAACGGGTTCAGGCATTGTGTAGCCGTTTGAATCTTGGCCACGTCGGTTTCGGTGGATGCTTCTAAGTTTCTTGCAAAGTTTTTGAATGACCCAGCACCCCATTCACATTTCTTAACGGTGTTTGTGCCAGTAATTGCGCCGAGTCCCCATGATAGAATATGGGAAGAAATGACTGGTCGTAGATAAGATCGCTCGGCCAGGCTTACTTGTGTTTGAAATCCATGAGTTAGCGCCAACAAGTCTTCTCCTGGCGTCCGGGTTCCCTAGACTCGTCGATGCAGCAGCAAGTGGGACGGTTTGTTGGAGATTCTTTCGGGCGTTGTCATTGGTAGAGGGGATGTACCTAATTTTGCCTTGATGTCGAGTACCCATAAGTGCCCCAATATCTTGTCGTAACCCAGCTCTTTGACGATTTGGAATCTGCTATGCGTTATAGCGTCTCCTGTCTTGACCTCGAGGTTGATGTATCCATGCGCGTTCAAGACTTCTCCTCCCGGGTTCTTAATCACATACGGGGAATGGGTAACGTCTTGTTTCGCAAATCTCGCAGCTTTCAGTGTCTTGAAAGTAATAATGTTGAAGTCAGAGGCCGCATCGATGAGTGTGTTGTCGAATTCAATATCTCTTAAATGGGATGTGGTCAACAGTCCCTAGTTGCCTCTTTCGATTCCGCCCGCTGGGAAAGCTTAGGCCCTTGGCTCGGTTTCCATGGAGGGAAAATCCGTTTGCCCGACACAACACGATTGAGAGCGCGAAAATATCTTGGCGTTGTACCTTGGAAAGGTAGAGAATTTTGCATACGTGCTGCATCATGGATTGTACGGTCTCGTGCACAGAGTCCCTAGAGACCCCGCAATTCCTTACTGGAAGTGGGTCTCGATGTACTCCCTCGTTTCCTAATTGGAGCTCCCATGCTTCTATCTTTTCTTTGAAGATTTGCTTCAGTCTGTTTCAATCACTGGTTGGGTGGTGAACAAATCTGTGGTAGTGGCAGTATTTGGGGTTCGCCATCTCGGCCTCAGTCGGTGGGCGTCTGGGAGGTGGCAGTCTGATAACATCATCTTGAATCCATGCTTCTAAGAGATCAATCACCTCCTCGATGGGAAACGGGAATTCCGAGGCATTCCCTTCGGTTTCGTGATGACGCATGGGAGCTTTAGCGGCTGCCTTCCGTGCCGGAGTTGCCTTAATATCGGTGCTTCACGTTTAGGGCCGATGGTACGCAGCTGGGCCTTCCTTTTTCCTCTCTCGTTTACTACGTTCACATAGGAGGGGCCACGTTAAATTGCTTCACGGTGAGGCGCCTATTCCCCACGAGTTTCGCGTATGTCTTCGGTTCAAGTCGGTCTAGTTCTTTCCGGAATGCGGTCTTGTTTGCGGATCGTCCGGGCGGCTTCATGGAGTTCGGAGAATGTCCGAAACGCAAGTTCTCTAGCGAGGCGCGATAAATAGGAGCCATACCATTGATGCACGTGTTCACCACCGTTGTTTGGTCATGTTTGGGTCATGATGGTCCAGTGCTTGAATCCTCGAATCTCTTAACAAAATCATTCGGATGTTCGTTGTCCCACCGGGGTACATTCTTCCTAGGTCTGGAGAAAGTAACTTGTTCATACACGAAGAAGTACTTCTTGTAAAATGCGGTAACCATGCTATCCCGCTTGGGGATACTATCGGCGCAGATGTCAAGTGTACCATGTATACGCCCTTCCTAAGTGATTTTGAAAACTCCCTCAGACGAAGAACGTGATTGTATCCATGCTCGCATAGGGACTCCAAAAGCGGGAGACATGCTCACGTGCATTTCCGGTGCCATCGTATAGAGTGAATTGAGGAGAGGAGTACCCTCTTGGAAGAGGGATTTTTGTATTTCGAATGGGTAAGGAGGTTGATGTTGGTGCATGTCTACTTCATCATTCTTGACTCAAATCACGGGAGAAGTTGCTCCGCATCCTCACTCGTAACGAAGTTGGATGGCCGGCTTCTTTACATTGGGTTCTAGCACGAATCTCCTCATCTCGCGAGAGACATGTTCCGCCGAGGGTGCTGCGTCGGGGTGTTGGAGGTGTTTCTAAACGGCTCTGGAGGGTGTGACTCACGTGGTAGCCGCTCTGCTAGGGCCTTGAGAAAGGTAAGTACTTCTTTATGTGTTGAAACCATATCCGTCTGGGCTCTAGCGAGAACTTCCTGTCGTTCCATCAAATCAGCGATGGTGACATAGGGGTCGACTTCCTCTCGGTTCCTCCTGGTTTCTCGTCCGTCGGTGGGGTAATTGGAGTCTTAGTGGTGGTTGGAGGTGCCATGCTTGGAGAAGCGTTAGGAGCGGTAGCGGCGGCCCTGGCTCTGGTGACCGGTGACGTAATGCCCGAAGGGGTTCTTTCTGAGATCGCCATGGCTAGTAGGTTGTGCAGGGGACATTAAAGACGCTCCGGCCCTGTGATCGACGGTGTCACACTCGAAGGAGTGCTTTCGGTGTTATCGTGGGTCGAGGGTGACACGGCGACGTTGTTAAAGTAACGTTAACACCAAGGATGTGTTCTCGTCGGTGTTCTTGGCACCGATCCGGATCCCGAAGTTCTACCATGTTGGGGTCGGTGTTTGAAAAATTAAATCGAGAATTGAAAGTCGATATTGTAAATCGATATATCAATCTCCCACTGTGGTCGCCAATTGTTTGTAGGTGAAAATGGTTTCTCATGATTTCGAATTTTGGGTGTACGGGTGAGATTCAATTTAAACCCTAAACAATGTAATCGCAAGGGGGTACTTTAGATTCGAGAGATCAACGCCAGACAAGTCCGGCCTAAACCAAGAAATGGTCGTTCCATACTTGATTCGGTCACAAAGTGAAGGAGAATGGGTTGGTTTTGTGGAGGGAAGCAAGGAAAGTGATGAGACCAGAATAGTTGATTCTGGAAGAGTAGTTGTTTTACTACGACTTGTATCAGAAAAGTGGGAAGGCTAACAAATGGTAAGCTAGCAAGTATTTTTCGAGTGTTGTGTATTCCCGAATGAACTTGTTGTTCGTGGAAATAGGTAAGACCTATTTATATAAGTCGAAGTGAAACGTACCCGGTCTCATTAAGGAATGGAAAAATGGGTAAGTAAATGGGAGGAGGTGGTAACCGTATGCATGGTATTGATGTTCCATAAAATCGTTAACGTATGGAATTGATGTCCCATGAATGTTTCACATTTAACTCCATGTATTTACTAACCGCCTCACCCTTATGACACTTCCTTATGACGGGCGTAGTGCACGCCGCACGCTGTAAACCGCCAAATCAATACCCAAATAGGATCACCCAGTTTGTGATATGTGTTGATGTCTCGAATGTTTTTGTGGAAAATATGTAGCATGTTTTTCTTGCCTGGCAAGTCGTACTTGGGAGACTTTCTAGCTTGGTGACCTTCGACGGTCGAGATTTTGCCTCTCAAGAGGAAAGATAGTCGTTGATCGTTGCACGCTTTCGTTTTGGTAGCCGCGTAGGGAAGGCCAGCATAGTGGCGCGGCTAGGTTGGCATGGCATGGTTTGGCGTGGCCAAACTTAGGTTTTGGGCCAAAGGTTACCATGCATTGTCTGGTAACCTTGATGGCTAGGATTTGCTCCGGGGATTGAAGGCGACCGTTGATTGTCGCACGCCTTCGTTTTTGGTAGCCGCGTAGGGAAGGCCAGCAAGGTAGCGCGGCTCGGTTGGCATGGGGCCATGGCAATGTGCGTTTGGCAAGGCGCGTTAGGTGTGGCTGGCATGGTTTGCCATTGGCACTGGGGTGCGGATAGCATGGTTGGCATGCCTTGGCG